>PVJO010000223.1:132405-182633 GCA_004026905.1 Hystrix cristata
AAAAAAAAAAAAAAAAAAAAAAAAAAAAAAGCGCTGTTGTTACCAGGATGGCCCTCGGGGACTGTGTGGTCAGCTCCGGGAGGGGCCTGAGAGCCTTTGGCTTGAGGACAATGATCTGACTTCTTTCTTTCTTCTCTCTTTGGCGGGGCTGCCTACCCCACCCGCCCCGCCCCCACAGCACAGGCCCAATCCCTGCAGTCAGGGGTGGCTGCGGGGGGCCTGGTGGCCTTGGCAGCCTGCCAGGGCAGGGCCTTGTTCCCGCATGCCTTCCTGGCAGAGTCAGATGCCCCCAGCTGTTCCTGGGCAGTGGTCCAGCCAGGGGTCAGAGGCCCTGTGCAGGGGCCAGGCTGGGCTGGCAGGGCTCAAGGATGGCAGCTGGCACCAGGGGCTGTGGGAAAGGCCCCTAAGCCTGGAGAGGCCGAGAAATGAGGGGGCTCATGAAGGAGCCCGGACCCTGACTGCCCCACTCCCTGCCTCTTGGAACTGTCCCCACAGAGGCCTCACTGGACCAGCATTCAGCAGGACTCAGGCGGGGGCAGTAGGTTTGGGACACCCCTTGGGGACATCAGAGGACAACAAGGTGTCTAGGGAGGGTCTCAAAGGGGGAATCAAGCCACACTGGTGGGGACGGCTCAGAAAGTTGGGGACTTGCTGGGTGTGGGGCACACGCCTGTGCTCCCAGACCTCAGGCTGAGGCAGGGGGATCACTGTGAGTCCAAGCCAACCTGGGCCACCTAGTGAGTTCAAGGCCAGCCTGAACTACATAGCGAGACCCTGCCTCAAAAACAAAAACAAAAAGAAAGGTCCAGTGACAGCAAAGACAGCTTTAAATAATGGAAAGACACCGAGTGGCCCTGGTGCTGGTTCTATGATTTCGTCGTCAACAGCTCTAGAAACGAGGTATTATGGCTAGTGTGTGGCTAAGAAAAGGACTCCCAACCAGTGTGAAGAGTTATCTGGGGGGCGTCTGACTATGGAGAAGATGGGAACCCCTGGTGGTGACCACCACACTCCCCAAGGCCCCCAGAGCGCCCACTCACCTGCCATGGGCTCGGGCGCCTCCCGCCGGCCGGCCTTGTAGTAGGTGAAGCCCCGGATCACAGCGTGCTGCTGCTGTGCCGGGGCGCGGGGCCTGGCTGTGGGTGGGGGGAGCCGGCCCTTGCCACCTTCCTTCCTCAGCTTCTCTGCCTTCAGCAGCTTCTCCTTGGGCGGCTTGGGGAGGCCTCTGTTGGCGAGGCTGCTCTGCATGCTGCTGTATTTGTTGGTATCCTTGCCTCTCCCTCCAGCCATATCCTGGGTGAGGGGGGAGGTCTCAGACTTGGGAGACGGGAGACAGATCATTGTGGGGGCCATGGAGGTGCGGAAGGTGGTCATGCTGCCCAGGGACACATGAAGTCACAGCTTTCCTTATCTCCTGCAGTGGCTACATCCATGACTTGTGTCTCAGTTTCCCCATACTGCTCTCAAGCTCCATGGCAGGCCTGAGACCCAACTCGACAGCTTACATTCCTGTCCCGTTTCCCAGCTCCTGTCCATGCCTCCCTCTGGGGTAGACTAGAACGGTGGCTCCCAAGGGAGGCGGCCTTTCCTGCCTTTGGGCTTCCCAGCCTGGCCTCTCTTACTGGTCTTAGTGGGTGGCCAGGGGAGGGACTCTCAGTCCCTAGGAGGGTGACCAACTCATCCCACATGTGGGAACTTTCCAGTTTCAGCACTGAAAGTTCTGCTTCCTGGGAAACCCTTCATTCCCAGCCATGCTGGGGCAGCTGGTCACCCTACCCCTAGGACAGACTGTTTCTGATATTTTGTTTGTTGTTTTTGTTTGCAGCCCAGGCTGCACTTTTGATGATCCTCCTGCCTCATCCTCCCCAGTGGTGGGGTCACAGGTGTGGGCCAGCACACCCAGCTATTTCTAACATTTTATGAGTTTTGTTATTTTCACTTCCTATTCTCAGAGGGCTCTGATGCTGGCTTGGCGTAAGAACACAGGGCCTATGACATCACCCATTGTTCAGCAGAAACCCCAGCAGATAGGGTCGCACAGAATCTAGACACCTTCTGAGCTGTTGCCAAAGCAAGACTTACTCACGCCTGCACCGTTGGCACCCAAATGAGCAGGAAGCCAGCTCAGGCCAAGGCACAGGCTTCCTCTGCGCTTTCTCGGCATCCTGGCAGCCCCGTATCGCAGTGTCAGCACAGGAGGCAGAGGTGGGGAGGAAGGGCTGGTCCTGCTGTCATGCAGCCCGGCCTGTAGCCTTCTCTCTGCACAGCCTCTCCACGTCTCTGCCTCTGCCAAGCAGGCAGGGCTGGCCCTCCGTGCAGGTGGCCGTGGAAGTAACTGATAAGCCTGCGAGCAGGAACCTCCCTCTTCCGCCACTCACCCAAACACAAGGCCAGCGGGCTGTGTCCTGCCCGCGGAGGGTGCAAACGGGCTTGAAACCTGTCTGCGCTGGCTTTGCCATGTCATATCCTGGCACGTGTCGCTCCCAGGAAGGACCTTTGTACAATTTGTTCACCCAAAGGCGGCTCCTGTTTCCCACTGATCTCCTGGCAGCGGCCATGTTTGCAGTGTGTCTGCCACAGGGTTGGGGGGAGCCTTTCCCAAGTCTGCGCCCAGACGCGCCACCTGTCACGGGGCTCTGCCCCTGGGTGCTTTGCGCTTGGAGGTGGGGTGGGGTTGGATGTCTCCATATCATGTCCCTACCAGCTGGAAACCTGGAATAACGAGTCCTGCCTGCCCAGGACTCTCCACCAAGCCCGCCCTCAGCTCGGTCCTCTAGCCCCAAACCCACCCTGCGCCGGCCCCGAGGGCCGAGTCCTGGGCACTCTGCGTCCCCAAGCGCAGCCACCTTCCGGCGCCGTGACTGGAGCCAGGGCCTCACCTGAGCCCTGCTGCCCAGGCTGGTGGCTGGAGTGGCAGGGGCAGCAGCCGCGTCCCGCTGCAGCAGCTGCAGGCCCAGGCTGGACAGCTGCCTCTGGAGGCTCAGCACTGCGGCCGAGTGGTTCTCGTAGCTCCTGAGCTGCTCGCTGAGGTGGCGCACGCTCTCCTTCACCACCTCATTCTCCCGGCTCAGGTTGGCCTTGACGCTCTGTGGGGTGAGACGCCAGCTCAGTCCTCGGTCTGCTTCCTCCCACACCCAACAGGGACACCCCGGCTTGGCCACCAGGACTCCCTGTCCATCTCTGGAGTAGGGCTATGGGGCGTGGACTGGGGTGAGCACAGCTGGAACAAAGCATGAGCCATGAGACCTTGTAGTTGGTGATTTTTTTGAGACAAGAATCTTGCTATGTAGCCCAGGCTGGCCTCAAACTCACAGAGATCCTTCTGCCTCAGTCTCCGGAGTGCAGGAATTACAGGTTAGGTTTTAATCTAACAAGGCATGGGATGAAAAAAATAGAGAATGTTCATGCTGCTGAATTAAAAAGATACAAATGGATCTTAAAAATTATGTTGCTCTCTTGCCTTTGTTTCCTTCTCAGTGCAGACAACTGTTGGGAGTTTCTTGTGTATCCTTCAAAAGAATCTGTCCATTGGTGGGGAAATGTATCTTTTCAAATCTTTGCCTCTTCACTCAGCCCATTTTAGGAACTGTTCTGTACCAGCCTATCTTGTACGCTCTAGTCCTTTAGTTATTTTTTATTTTTTGTGGTCCTAGAGATCGAACCAGGGGGCCTGGGAATTTAGCTCATGTGGTAGAGCACTTGCTTAGCAAACGCAAGGCCCTGAGTTTAATCCCCAGGGCCGCTGCCAAAAAAAAAAAAAAAAAAAAAGAAAGAAAGAAAAGGAGATCGAACCAGGGCCTTTGTACTGAGCTGCAACCCAATCCTCCCCCCACCCCGCTCTTATTTTTAATTTTGAGACAGGCTCTTGCTAAATTGTCTAGGCTGGGATCAAACTTGTGATCCTCCTGCCTCAGCCTCCTAGAGTATGGGGATTACAGGTGTGGGCTACCATGCCTGGCTCTCCTAGTCTTCTGCATGGCCACACGGTATACCACTGTACATGGGGGATATAGTTTAAGTAACCAGTCCCTTGCGGATCTTTATTTAATTTACTTCCAATCTTTTGCTACTTTAAAATTACTTTTTAATTTTATAAGTGATGCATAAATACCATAAGTAATGTAGGCAGAGTGAACTCCTTGGGTTTTGGCCGTGGGGGAACCTCTGGTCTCCGACCCCTGTCCTGGGCTAGGGGCTCCTCCTGTGGCACTGAGCCCTGCTCTCTCTCCCAGTCCTGTTCTCCAGCCCCGCCTCGTCGCCCCCTGCTGGGGCCCTGGGACCCAGAGATTCAGGGTCTCGCTATGTCGTTCAGGCTGGCCTTGAACTCACCATGTAGTCCAGGCTAGGCCTTGAACTTGCAGCCATCCTCCTGCCTCAGCCTCCCCGCCCAAGTGTCTTGACAAGCCAAGATGTCTCCAGATATTGCCAGCTGAAGGGGGTGGAACATCACCCCTGGCTAAGAACCATGGGTGGAAGAGAAGACAGGAGAGGAAGCTGGGCCTTAAATTGCTGCTTGACCCCAGGGTGGGGGGCTCCCTTGGAAGAAGGTGCCGGCCCCTATGGAGAGAGACTGTTCTTGAACCTCCTCCCAGGTTAGCAAGGAGATTTTTTCCCTGGGGGCTTAGGGCGAGGTAAGCCAAGGTTAGCAGAAACAGCACAGATAATGCAAAAGCAGACAATCAGACAAGCGCCTCTCTGTGCCATGGAACTCATTTCCAGTTTGTCCCACGTCTGGCAGACGCACCCTCTAGATCATCTGGCCCAGAGTTGCCCGAAGTGAGATTACAAGCGGGAAGGTCAGAGGAGGGCAGCTGCAGAGCCGGCAACCGCTGCACAGGAAATACTAGTGCACAGAAGAAATCCCACGACCGCCAGCCTCCCCCAGGCCAGCAAAATAATAGAGCCCGCTGCGGCTCCAGCTCTGGGGTTAGGAAGAGGTTACTCTTCCGCCCCGGGCACAGGATACCCAGGTGCCCTCTCTGTAAAGGGAGCTGGGAAAGGAAGCCCCACGCCCGGGCCTGGCGGCTGCAGGTCCCAGACCCCCCAGTGGCTCGGCAGAGGCCGGAAGCAGGAAACGGGCGGAGACGTAAGCCTGAGTCCGTAGCCGGGACCTGCAGTCCGCCCACCGTGCCGTGCCCAGGGTCAGTCCTGGCTCTTTGTCCGGCCCCACGGCACATTGGCCCTGAACAGGACAACGCACTTAGTGGCTCTGCTTCCCGCTGGTGGTACTGGGACAGCAAGGCGGTCCCTAGCCCAGCCCTGGCGAATTTGGCGAGTCCCGGTATGTTGCACCAGCGCCAGGGGCACCACTGGCGTGGTATCTTCTGTTTTTTTCTTTTGTTTTTTCAGACAGGGTCTTGCTATGCAGTTCAGGCTGGCCTCGAGCTCACTATATAGCCCAGGTTGGCCTCAAACTTGTGGCGATCCTCCTGCCTCAGCCCCCCAAGTGCTGGGGTTACAGGGAGGTGCCACCATGCCCTGCTCAAGTTATCTTCTGTGAATGGTGCCCCCAGAGCCACGTATGTGGACCCTGATCTTGGCGCACTGAGAACAACTTCAAGTTCCAGCCCCTTCTGCATCCCTTTTATATAACCAGCAGGTGCCTCAGTTTCCCCACCCAGCCATCCAGTTTCCTGCAGACCCAGGAGCCCATCAGACCTCTTTCCCAAAGGTTGAACCCTTTGGCCTGTACTGCCCTCGCCCAACCGCTGCTGGAGTCTGACTTCTAAAGGCCACCAGCATCGATCCAGAAGTGTGCCAGGCCCTGGGACGCTGTCCAGGGAGCCCCACCTTACCTCCTCCAGTGTGCTCATCTGGGAGGCCACCTTGTGGACATAGGCGTGCACTTTCATGAGGTCCACGCTGTACAGGGCACCTTCCAGGAGGTCCACCATGGACTGCAGCTGAGGGGACAGGAGGTTTAGGTGAAGATGCAACCTGGGGCAGCAGAGGCTGCAAAAGGAGCCCTGGATCCAGAACCCTGGACCCCAGAGGCCTGCTTGGGCCCTTGGGACTCACCAGCCCCAGCCTGTTCGTAATCACCAGGAAAGGGGCAGAGTCTATCTTCCGAGCATTTACCGTGTGCCAGGCACTGCAATAGGGGCTTTAGTCCATTATGTCACCTCGTCCTCATGACAGCCCGATGAGGGGTACAGTAGACAGCAGAGGCTCATTCCCATCTGCCAGGATCCTTCTTCCTGCTTCCTGTGTCCACCCCTGGCTTCCACATGACTCCTACTTATTTATTTGTTTGCTTGCTTGTTTTTGGTGCTGTGGATGGAACCCAGGGCCTCATACATGCTAAACTAGTGCTCTACCACTGAGACATACCCTGAGTTCCATGTGCTTCCTCTTAAATTTTGTTTTCTTGAGATGGGGTCTCACTATGTAGTTCAGGCTGATCTTGAACTTACTGTATAGCTCAGGCTGGGCCTCGAACTCACAGCAATCTTCCTGCCTCAGCCTCCTTAGTGCTGGGATTATAGGTGTGCGCTATCACACCCAGCTCTAAAATTTTTTTTTATTGATACATAATCATCATACATATTTACATCATACCATGTGACATTTCAATACACTGTGTAATGATCAGATCAGGGACATATCTATTGCCGTCACCAGTTACAGTTTCTCTGAGTTCAGAACACTCAAAATCCTCTCTTTTGGCTCTTCTGAAATATACAATTGCTACTGTAGTGGCGGCACAGGCCTCTAATCTCAGTGAGGCTGAGGCAGAAGGATCACCATGAGTTTGAGGCCAGCCTGTCTACATACTGAATTCAAGGCCAGCATGAATTACATAGTGAGACCTTGTCTCAAAAATAAAAAGTAAAACGAACAAGCCCAGCTCCTTGGCCAGTGGGGACGGCCACCCCACTCCGCGGCTCCCCAGGGACACAGATGGCTGAGGCTCCAGCCTTCCTGCCCTCCCATCCCTCTGGCTCTCTGGGGAATCCTCCACTTGCTCCTGGGTCTGCTTCTAGTGACCCGACCTGAGCCCAAGCTTTGATCCTCATGTTACAGCGGGGAAGGAGTAGCTCAGGGAGGTGAAACACTTGCTCTGGGCCACCCAGCTGCTAGGGAGCAGACCCAGGAGCAGAGTCCAGGTCAGTGTAAACCCAGATCTCTTTCCAGTCTTGCCTCACTGTCCCGTCTTGTGTTCTGATGGGGAAGCAGAGGCTGGGGCGGGGGCTGCGTGCTGGGTCAGCAGCAGCCCCGGAGTGAGTGCCTGGCCTCCTCGTCCAGCCCAGGGCTCTGCCCTGCAGCTGCTACCTCCCTCCCGTCACACCTCATTGGGATGTGACACTCTCTCCAGATGGCCAGGATGCCAGGCTGGCGTCAGGGAAACCTTGGCACAAAGGGCTGGTTGGGAAATCAGCCCCACTGATTCTGGGGCAGGCTGCACCTCTGGCCCCATCGGCATGGACACATCCGAGTCCGAGGCCCTGCTTCCATCCGGGCAGGCCAGCTGCTCCCAGACCGCCTTACTCCCACTGTCCCAGGGGCTTTTGGGCCACTCTCAGCCAGGAGCCTTTCTCCAGGGGAACCGGATCTGTTTCTAAAACAGAACAGGAGGCAGAAGGCTCTACAGAAGCAGGGCGTGACCCAGAGTCTGCTCAGTTCCCCTAGGAACCTGCCCCGCCCCAGGGGCTCCACCGTACCCCTAGGGCTCTCTGAGCAGTTTGATAATTGGGCCTCCGTTTCCCTTACTGTGAAATGGAGTAACGACCTCGGGAAGGAATGGGAATGTCTGGACAAGCACAAAAAGTGCACAGAAAGGGCTTCCGAGAACCAGCAACGATGGCAATCGTTCCGGGGGCCACAGGAAGCTCCCTACTTCACTCTGCTGCCTTCAAATTCGCAGTCAAACTGATGTGGTGGCTCAGGAGGCTGAGGCAGGTGGATTGATGTAAGTAACAGATCACCTGGGCTACATAGTGAGCCCCTGTCTCAAAATAATAAATTATAATAATTCCTTTGTATAGTACTTTACAAAAGTATCGGTCCTTGCTGGGTGTTCTAGCGCATGCCTGTAATTCCAGGACTCGGGAGGCTGAGGCAGGAGGGTCACTGCAAATTCGAGGCCAGCCTGGACTACATAGTGAGTTCAAGGCCAGCCTCAACTACATAGTGAGACCCTGTCTTTAAGTAAATAAATAAATAAATGGGAGTATAACTCAGCAGTTTCCTCTCCAAGGTGTCATGGCGAGCATTAAATCAACCCCTTCATGGGAAGGGCTCTGTGTGTCCTCTTGTGAAGCTGCCTTACAGTTCAGTTACTAAGACGTGACTCGAGCAGAAACTGGTTTGTCCCTGTCCCTGAGACCTGGCCTGTGGTCTGGGTGCCTGGAGTTAGCAGGGCACCGGGAGACCCCAGGGAGAGGGTGTAGTCCAGGATTGCCAGGCTGTCGGGAGGCCACTTGGCCTAAACCTCACCTCCCCCTCCAATTTTGTGAATGTTGGCATCCACTTAGGTGTTACAAAAAGAAAACTAAAGGTAAATTTAAAGAAAATGTTTTTCACCAAATGCTGGGAGACGATTCTTCAGGGGCCTCCTGCTCTGTTGCATGGGCAGCACGGAGGGGAACTGACTGTCCTGTTCTGAGCCACCTGGGTGTATGTGAACACACTTGGAAATGTTAAAAAATTCTGATCCATGAAGCCCAGAGCTCCTTCCTGTCCGTAACACAGGCACTGTGCGTAAAGCACTTACGTGGGTCTCACCCACCACCCCATGGGAAGTGGAGTTTGGAAAACAAGTGCAAGAAAACAGATTTGACTGGGTGTGGTGGTGCATGTCTGTAATCACAGCACTCAGGAGGCAGAGGCAGGAGGATCACTGCAAGTTGAGGTCAGCCTGGGCTACATAGTGAGTTGAAGGAGAGCCTGAACTACATAGGGAGACCCTGTCTCAAAAAACAAGATCAAAACAAACCAAGACACAAAACAACGACAACAACAACAACAACAACCACCCCCCCACCCCGATTTGCAGTGTGTAATAAAGTCCTCTGCCTTGGTTCCAAAAGGCTTGTGTCTTCTGCCAGTGCTCATGAAACAGGCTAATGTGTTAGCTTGCAAGGATAATATCTCAAACCTTTCGTGGTTTTGACACCAAACAAGCAAAATAGACACACGTTTGGGAGAAATTATAAAATAAAAAGAAAGAATACTTTAACCAGTTGGAGCTGGGTGTGGCGGCACATGCCTGTAATGCCAGCACTCTGGGAGGCTGAGGCAGGAGGATTGCCAAGTTCGAGCTCAGCCTGGCAATGTAGGGAGTTAGCATGACTCTGTCTCAAAATAAAAAATAAAAAAGGTTATGGATGTAGCTCAGAGCAAAGGTTCTGGGCTCATTCCCCAGTACAAAAAAAAGGAGAGCTCAATCTTGTCTTTTCCAGGGAGGCAGACAGACCAAGTGGTTTAGATACATATTTTGGACACAGCAAGGCCTGTTTCAAATCTAGCTCCACCAGGCCCACTGAATGCCGAGCCCGGCATGGTCTGAACGGCAGAGAAGTACCTGGCTGGCCCCAAGCACTGATGCTGGCCCACACAGGCCTACCTAAGAACATGGGTCCTGGGGGTGCGCTCAGCCTGGACTTAGTCCCCCACAGGTGGTACCTCCTTGTAATCTGCTTATTTGGGTGGATGATTCAAATTCACACAAAAGTGTGGTGGCAAACACCTAATCCCAGGACTCAGGAGGCTGAGGCAGGAGGATTGCTGGGAGTTCAAACCCAGCCTGGGCTACATATCGAGGTCAAGGCCAGCCTGAGCTACATATTGAGACCCTGGCTCAAAAAAAAAAAAAAAAAAAAAAGAAGCTTAGTATCTGTTATCAGACATGTTTGAAAGCAGAGTATTTAGAATATAGGAATTTTTCAGATTTTAGAACATTTGCACACAGATAATGAGATATCTTGGAGATGGGACCAAAGTAAATGACAAATTCATATATGGCTCATATTCATTTTGTACACACAGCTGACGGTAACTGTATACATTTTAAATAATTTTGTGCTTGAAGCAAAGTTACATGGTGTGGAATTTTCCACATGTGGTATCATGTTGCTGCCTAAGAAGTTTCCAATTTTCAGGTTAGGGACGTTCAACCTGTATGGACTCGAGGCTGTCTGTCATTCTGAGAGTTTGGGCAGGTTACCTAAGTTCTCAGAACCACAGGGCTCAACCACGAGAGGAGGACAAAGAGCTGCTGTTGTACAAAATGGCTTAAGGAGTTAGACAAACAGTGTAAAAAGGAGTTCAGCGCAGCGCCTGGCAGCAGAGTGTACCTGAGCATGGGGTATGTTAGTGTTACATTAAAAACAATAAAAGAGCTGGGTTTGGTAATCGTAGCTACTCCAGAGGCAGAGGCATGAGGATCTCAAGTTTGAGGGGAACCTGGGCAGCTCGGTGAGACCCCAGGGACGTAGCTCAGTAGGTTCCAGTAAGAGGAGGATGAGGAGGAGGAAGAGGAGAAAAACTCAAAGTTGCCCAGACTCACGGAGGGAAGAGAAGGAGGAGGAGGAGGAGAGGGAGGAAAGAACAAAATTGAAAGCACCGATCGTTCCCGACAGATGAACTGGTTTGGGTAAAATCCAGGAGAGACATTCGCTGTGGGCTGTGCAATCTTGGGCAAGAAGTGGCTTCTCCTTCCTCCGCGAGCCTCAGTTTCCCCGCCTGTGCCAACACCGCCAAGCCTCCCCCGAGCCTCCCCTCCCTACCTTGAGCAGCTCCGGCGCCTGCTTCCTGAGCTTCTCCATCTTCCACTCGCGCTCGCAAGGGTTGAGCGAGGCGGGTGGCGCGGTGCAGGAGCAGCGGCAGTCGCTGCCGGCGCTCACGGTCTCCACGGCGAAGGCGTCCTCGGCCCGCGCGTGCCCGCCGCGCACCCGGCTGCACGCATCCTTGCTCAGCGGTCGCAGGATGCACTTGCAGCGGCAGTCGGAGCCCTCGGAGGTCATGCGCACCTGGTCCGTGTCCCCGAACACCTGTGGGCGGGTGGGCAGGAGGGAGGGCACCGGTGAAAAGCGGTCCCCGATAGAGCCTTGGGGCTCTGAGGGTGGCATTTGGCGGTGACAGAGAAGTGAGCGGCCAGGGGTGGTTCGCGCCTGTAATCCCGGCATCTGGGAGGCTGAGGCAGGAGGGTCCCAGTGAACTCAATTCGAGGCCAGCCTGGGCTACATAGTGAGACTTTGTCTCAAACAAACCAAAGCAAAACAAAAACAAACAACAACCAAAACAGGGGTTGGGGATTTAGTTCAGTGGTAGAGCGCTCGCCTAGCAAGTGCAAGACCCTGAGTTCCATTCCCCAGCACCAAAAGAAAAAAAAAAACCAAAACCCAAACAAAACCCCACAAGCCATAAAATGATAATTTTAAATGTTATGTGTATTTTCCCACAATAATAAAACATACGGTATGAATGGAGACCTCTAAGCACTTACTACAGCTTGGGTTAAAAATGCATTACCCCTTTGATAATACCTGTGTGTGGCGGGACGGCCTCACTGCCTATTGAGCTGACATTGTCCCCCACTGTTCTTACTGCCCTTCCCTCTGAGGGCTCATCCACTTCTTGTGTCCTGCGCACAGCCTCAAGCCCTTGTCCCCCTAACCTTCCTGTGGTTCAGCCCATCCTGTCGCTTAGTTCTCAAGGTCACATGCTCAAAGTCACAGTTTGGATGCAGAAGTTCTGGGTCCAGACTGCAATCACTGCTCTGTGCCACTTCTACTGACCTGCGCCCCAATCCCTGTGTGACCCTAAACAGGTTCTAAGCCTCTCTGAGCCTCGGTCCCACAACAGTACAATGGACAGCCCTCCATCCCCAGCCTGCTCCGAGTGAGGGGCCAATGATCTAACAGGACCTCTCCATCCCCTTCTCCTTTGCCCCATCCTGGGACGCCATGTGTCCAGGGTGTATAAGGGTGGCCACTGTCTCTGTGAGTGTCACAGCTTGGTGCGTACAAGGTCAGCCAAGTGAGATCAGTGTTGTGTGCTGTGCTCTGGGACGCCCTGCCCCGACATGCCTGCCAGCCACCCAAGAGCCAGGTCATGGAGAGTCCTGAAGCTGGCTGAGGTTCTGGGAGCTTTTCTTCTTTTGGTTTTTAAAGTCAGGGTCTTGCTATATAGTTCAGGCTGGCCTTGAATTCACTATGTAGCCCAGGCTGGCCTCCAACTCCAGCAGTCCTCCTGCTTCAGCCTCCCGAGTGCTGGGATGACAGATGTGTGCCACCACGCCCAACCTGAGCATTCTTCTGAAAACACTGGGGAGTCACGGAAGGGCTTTGAGCAGGAAGAACCAAGTCTGCCCAGCATAATGGGAAGCTCACCGTGGTGCTTCGAGAACAGGCGGCAGATGAATGCAGCCAGCATGTGGCTCAGGGAGGAGACCTCTGTCCCTCAGAGCAGGGACAATGGCTGGAGCACAGCCACAGCTTGCCTACAGCTGTGTGTTCGCCGGTGGGTTACTCTTAGGCTCTCCGTGCCTCAGTTTCCCCATAGTATCTATCCAAGAAAGGACAGAGCGAGGATTGGAAGATGGAGGACCAGCACCACGCTGGCCCAGGGCCAGCCATACATGGCATATGGGCACTGACGCTGTTACAGTCACACTCGGTGGCCCGGGCAGGGGTGGCTGTGTCTCCAAGTGGGTGCACTGGTAGAGACTCTGTTTCTTCCTTCGATTCTTAGCAGCATCCTGCAGATGAGGAATTGACTGGGGAAGAATCAAGTGACTTCTTCGGGAGGGTGCGACCACGGCAGGGTGTGGTGGCGCACGCAGTGTGCCTGGCACTCGGGGCCTGCGCGTTCCTTAGACATCTGTGGGTGCTCTGACCCTGCCTTCCCAGGGGAAGCCCTGGCCACCTGCACCCACTGCCCTGGTGGCTGTGGTCCACAGGGGCTCCGTATGGCCAGGGCAGACAGACTACTCGGGCCCCACCCTCCCCACACTCCCGCCTCCAGCAGCGGCCTCCACATCACGCTGCAACATTCCTTCCCTCCTCCGATGAGCTGCCATGTCCTGCAGGGGCAGCCAAGGGCCTGGCCAGGCTGGGAGTAGGGGGGAGGCCCCCGGTCCCAGCCCTGCTGCCAGGAGCACAATGGAGTCCTGCCGCCTGTGGGCCTGGACATGAGCGCCTTGACCGCTTGGAGCCTCAGCCCCTTTTTTGGTGAAACAGAGAGGATGGCCATCCTTGCTCTACCAGCTTTTGAGTCTGAAAAGAATCAATGCACACTGTGTGCCGGGTAGGATCTGGCCGGGGGCGACTGCTCTCTCACTGGTACCTGCTAGGCAAATCACTGCAGAAAACTGTGCCTCACACTCATCTTCTACTTCTCTTGGCTCTCAACACAACCCTATCTATTTTGTTTGTTTTGGGTGTTGGGGATTGAACTCAGGGCTTTGCACTTGCTAGGCAAGTGCTCTACCTAAGTCCCCAGCCCCTTTGTTTTTTCCGAGACAGGGTCTCACTATGTAGCCCAGGCTGGCCTTGAACTCTTTGTGATCCTCCTGCCTCAGCCTCCTGAGTCCTAGGGTATGTAACCTCATTTTAGAAAGGTGAAAGCTGAGCCTCACAGAACCTGAGGGGCTTGCCCAGGGCCATATAGCACAGTCTGCTTCCAGAACTCTGTTGACATGTCCCTCCCATGACCACCCTGTCACCAGGCAAAGGGGTTCAACTGAGCTGGGGCAGATGGGTCTGCAGAGAAGGAGGCTGGGAGTGGGGACCTGTCCTCCCTGCCAGGCAGGCAAGTCCTTGCCTTGGCCCCCATCTCTCCCTGCAGCCTCGCTCAGCACACACTGCTGCCAAAGTGCCCAGAACCGTGGGTGGTAGTGGTTTGTGCTTGAAAAGGTCCCGAGGTATTTGCAAGGAAATCTCACAATGTGATGGTGAGAGGGCAGACTCAGGATTGTCCTGAAGAGAGAAAGGGAAATCTGGCAGGACAGGGTGCAAGATGGGAGATGTGCTAGCCACGGAAAAAAGAGGCGGGAAGGGGATCATGTTGAGCTTGGGGCTGCGGGCTGCTATCAAGGCAGCCCAGCCTCCCCTGGAGCCCATCTTCTGCTGGATAACTCCCCCTGGACGCCCACTGGCACCTGGAACCGAGATCCATCGAGCATCTTTTCCCAAACCTGTGTCCACCTACCCTCCTGCCCAACTGCACTGCTGAGCCTCTTCCATAGACCAGACAACTCATCAGTCACCACGTTCTTCTGAGTTTGTTTGTTTGTTCGTTTTTTGGAATGATGGGCATCAAACTCAAGGCCTTGCACATGCTAGGCAAGCGCTCCACTACTGAGTTAAATCCCCAACCCCTTTTTGCTTGAGACAGGGTCTTGCTATGTAGTTCAGGCTGCCCTTGAACTCACTATGTAGCCCAAGCTGGCCTTGAACTCCCAGCAATCCTCCTGCCTCAGCCTCCCAAGTACTGGGATTACAGGCATGCACCACCATGCCCAGCTCAGGCTGATTCTTTTGAGTGTTCAAGTGGGTCCCATTAAAGCCTCAGGTTGTTGGGGCTTTGGGTTTAGCTCGGTGGTTACAGTGCATGCCTAGCAAGTACAAGGCCCTGAGTTCAATCCCTGGCTCCAAAAAAAAAACAAAACAAAAAAAGCCTCAGGTTGTTGGCAAGAGGGCTGTGCAAGATTCTGAATCTATGTGCTGGGCATGGGCTGTTTCTGGTGTCATAGCCAAACAGTGCTGGGACAGGACTTTCCCTGGAAAGAGCAGGTGGGGCCTAGCCTCACAATCTGGGGATGGAAAGACTAGCCTACCACACCACCCTCCCCACTGAGAAGCCTGCTTCCAATTACACCCACAGGCGGAAACTCCGGGAGCAGACACACAGCAACACCTAAGCCCCTGGGAGCGGCCTGCCTGGAACATCTGACCCAGCCCGGGACATCAGGGTTTCCTGCCCCAGCCCTCCTGCTCCCTTGGCAGCCACAGGCCTCCATCTTCTCTTGGTCCTCAGGCCCCTGATCAGAGGGCCGACCAAAGACCCCCTTTCTGCCCCTGGATGCATGCAGCAAGTGAGGTGCCAGCAGCTCTTTCACAGATGGGGAAACCGAGGTAAAGGTGGGGAATTCTCAGCCACATTCCAGCAGTTCCCAGTGGTCTCTAAGTGTCATGCAGTTAGCTGTCTGTCCAATCTAGCCTTCAAGCTGGGCAACCTTTCAGAAAGAGCAGGGAAGGCTTAGCATGGTGACACACACCTGTGATTACAGCACTCGGGAGACTGAGTCAAGAGGATCGTGGTGAGTTTGAGGCCAGCCTGGGCTCAAAAAAAAAAAGGTTAAAAAAAGAAAGAAGTACCAGCAAAGCTGTGAGCCCCTCCTTGGAGAAAGGACTTCCTTCGATGGAAACTTCAAATCCTTTTTAGGAGAGACAACAGTCTAAATATGAAATTAAAACATGTGGAGCAGGAACTGGAGGAGGAGGCTGGCAGAGACCTCGGTGAGTCCTGGGGGAGCACCTCTGGACCCCTCCAGGGGACCCTGGGCCTCCTGGGATCTGGAAGCCTCCGAGGGGCCAATTTAACCCTTAAGGGGGGACTGGGGATTTAGCTCAGTGGTTAGAGTACTTGGCTAGCAAGCGCAAAGCCCTGAGTTCGATCCCTGACACCAAAGAAAAACAAAACCAAAACCAACTAGAAATGTATCAAACCGGTTAGGGCCCTGGATCCAGTTCAAGCTCCAAGGACCCCCACCCAGCACCCCGAAAAGTAGGACAGGCTCAGGGAGGAAGGGGGTCGCCTAGGGAGGAGGCACCAGGAGATCAGGAAAACAGCTCTGCAGAGCCAGCAGGAGTCTGGCAGGGCTAAGGAATGCAGAGTAAATTCACCCATCACTTGAGTTTTATTTTTCCCAGCTGGCTGGAGTGGTGAGGGGTGGGAGGTGTTGGGAAGGGCCGCACAGCTCTAGGATATGATGTGCCTCCCTGCCCCGCCAGCCCCTGCTTGTCCTGGGACAACTAAGTACACACACCCCCAACCTAGCAAGTGTTTGGCTGACTCACTACAAAAACAGGGTGTTGGGTTTTCTTTGTCTTTGCTTTGTTTTGGATGGGCGCCTCCCCCTCAGCTCTGCAGCCCTGTGCTCAGCTCTGAGGATGCCCCAGACCAGATATCGCTCCAGCCAGAGACAGGAAAGGCAGGAGGTGACAAACCCCTGGTCACGTTAGCTGGGGTTTTCTGTTCACTTGTTCTCCTACTTGAGCCAGATCAAGAGATCCTAGAGGTCTGACTATGGAAAGGGAATTCGGAGAACTTTGGGTTTTTTTGATGGGGGAACTCAAGCCTAGAGACAGACAGTGATCTGCCTGGGGTCACACAGCAAAAGAACAGCTTCAGCCCTTGACCTGCCCTTGGAAAGGGCAGATGTACCTCCCAGCAGAAAAAGATGTCAAGATATCTTGAAAGCTATCAAGAGAAGCCACTGTCTGCCGCATACCCTGCTCCTCATTCTCCTCCAGCCTCCCCCACCCTTCTTTTTTTTGGCACTAGGGATTGAATACAAAGGCTTCACACTGAGCTACATCCCCAGCCCTTTTAAAAATTTATTTTGAGACAAGGTCTCGGTAAATCACTAAGTTGCCCAGGCTGGGCTCAAACTCGAAATCCTCCTGCCTCAGCCATCAGAGTACTGGAATCACAGGCATTCACCACCATGAAGGCCCATCTCCATCAGGTCATTTCTAAATACCTTTCAGGCACCCCCGCTCTGATGGACCCCAAGTGCTTGCTCCCTGGACATTCTGGATCTCACGACCCCTTCTGGGAAATCCTTGTGATAAGCTTCCACGATCACGGTTAATATTGATAGGGCACCTGCTAGGCATCGCCTCACAGAACCTAGAGATTATTGGCTGCAGGAAGAGGGGGAGTATTTTTCTTTCCAGGTGTCCAAGTGAAGAAATGGAGGCTCAGAAAGGCAAAGGCACCAGCTAGGAGGTGGATGTGGGATTTGAGCTCCGGTGTGCTTGACAACAGAGCGGATCCTCTTGGTCACAGCAAAGAACACTGGAGACACCTCGCCCTTACCGATCCCGGGCAATATCGTCGGGGCCAGGCCAGCGCCCAGCTCAAAGAGCTGCTCCGGAGAGGAACTCGCCGCCCCACAGGACCTGTGCAAACCTCGGCCTCCCCCCGCCCCACCCCCGTCGGAAACTCGGAGCCGGTTCCCGGGCTGTCCCTGCGCAGCGCTCCCCGACTTCCCTCCCTGGTCCCGGGCCGAGGCCCCACCGCCCGAGCGCTTCGGCGCGCACACTCCTCCCGCGGGCTCCCGGTCCCGGCGGCTCGGGTGCCCGGCGCCAGGTTGCGCCCCTGCTCGCCCGGGTCCTCGGCTCCTCGCCGCCCCGAGCCCCAGCACAGCGCCCCCTCGCGCCGGGCCCCGCGAGCGCGCGTACCTCGCTGTGGGCGCGCACCGGGCCGGCCCGCAGCAGCACCAGCAGCAGCAGGAGCGGCGGCAGCAGGAGCAGGGCCAGCGGCGCGGGCCGGGGCGGGAGCGCGGCCATGGTGCGGCGGGCGCGACGGGCACTGGCCTCACTGCGAGCTGCGAGCGCGGCCGGCTCCGCAGCCCCGCGCGCCCCCGGCCCGCCCGCCGAGGCGGAGCTAGGGCTCAGGGCACCAGCCCCACCCTCCCTCCAGCTCTCCGCGACCTGCACCGGGCTCCCCGCGAGCGCTGCAGAGAGGGTCCTGGAAAGTTCCGGTCTGCAGGAGGGTTGCAGGCTTCCCATGTAGATCAAGGAGGTCCTGTGACGAGAGATAGGGGTCCTTGGGGATGTCCCTTCACCTCTTTGAGCCTCAGTTTCCCCATCAAGAACAGGGCCTCGCTACGTAGCTCAGGCTGGTTTTAAATTTTCGGCGATCCTCTTGCCTCGGCCTCCCGAGATTACAGGTGTGCGCACCACGCCCAGCTAAAAGTAGCCCTTGTGGAGTAGTTGTAAAGTTCAAATGAGTGAGGTTTCTAGTAGGTGAGCTCTCCCTTCTTTCCCTGAGACCCTGCCCACACAGCCTTCTGAAGGATCACCCCCCCACACACACGTCTTTCTCCCTCCCTGACCTCCCCCAGTCAAACCCCAGGACCTTCTCTCCTCCTCGTCCTCCTTCCAGCGGGCGCCTGATTTCTGTATTCCCCAGACTACGACATGTTGCAGAGCCGGTCTCAGCAGCGCCTCAGGATCCTGCTTCGCTCCAGGGTTTTAGACCTCATTACTTCCCCTCCACCACTTGTAACCAAATCCAAGTCACCTCTCTACAGTTCCTAAGGCGACCGCAGAGTCAGACCTTGTCAAACTATCTTCTCCCTTGGTTTGCCTCAAAACTTTGCATATTTATTTATTTTCTCGGTACTGGAAATTGAACCCAGGGCCTTCACACTAAGCTACATCCCCAGCCCTTCTTATTTTGAGACAGGGTTTCACTAAATTGGCCAGGGGGGATTTGAATTTGGAATTCTCCTGCTTCACCTTCCCAGCGTGCTGGGATTACGGGCGTGAACCTCCATGTCTGGCTACCTGGCTTTCGCTGGTATTTCCCCGGGTGGGGGTGAGGGTCGCCTTCCCAGGCCGTTCCTTCTCTATGCAGGCCCTTCCTTCTCTGTGCAGTCTTGGGGTATCTTTCCTTCACATTGTCACTTAGGGGATCAAGACAGCTCCACTGTGTGTTTGCCTGAACTTGTACACTGCCACTACAGAAAGGAACATTTATTTGTGCCCTCAATGCTGTCAACCTCCCAACCTTACCTCTGTTGTCCAGCCCTTTCCCCCAAGAACTGCCTCCATTAGTTGTTTTCTCTTAGAAGCTGTCAAGTGTGCCTGACATGGTGGAGGAAACAGGGCACCACGGTACATGCTGTCTTTTCCCAGGAGCAGATGGCTTAGAAATGCAGATTCGCAGGTTCCACTGTAGACCTACTGGGTTCGAAACCCACTGGGGCAGGGCCCAGCAATGTTCACAAACCCTCCCAGGACTTGGGTTTGAGAAGCCTTGACCTGGCACAAGGTCAGTGATGGGTAACTCACAGCTAATTTAGAAGGCAGAGTGGGTATTCAGGACAAAGAAACTTCCTTCATAACTAGACACGGGGAGGCGTCCAAGCCAGGCCCAGGAGGAGAAACAAGTGTTGTGAGTGCTGTGCAGGTGTGCTGTGCAGGTGTGCACCACCATGCCCCGCACTCCATATGTTACTTCTCTGTCTGTCTCCTCATCTGTAAATGAGGGAGAAAGTACTGACTTCTTAAGTACTGACTCTGAAAGGACTCCCAATGGGTCAGCATGGCTGTTACCCCCCGGGAGGCCATCTGAGGGCAGGAACTGGAGTAATGAGGATATTCACTGAGTACATTTTTACCTTCTGTGGATTTTGCAAGGTGTGTCCTATTTGAAGAAGACACAATGTACTTAAATGCACCACTCAGAGGACCCTTTTCCTGCCCTTTGTTCTGGGTGCAGCCTGGTTCCAACTGTCTAGCAGGCCACCAAAGGGCGAGGCTGCTGTCACCAGAGGAACTCTGCTCCCTGCTGGCTGTATTACCACCAACCTTGGGGTTGCTTCCTGCTGCCCCTTCCCCCAAGTGGGCGCCTGATTTTCCTAGTGTGTTAATGTACCACACCCTGATTGGGTTTTGGGACCTCCACACACATAGCTCCTTCCACCAGAAATTCCACCGAGTCTGCCTCATTCCTACTTGTCTACCTCATCTTACTTTATTCCTCCTTATCCCAGGAAGCCTCCCCTGATCAGCACCCCCAACTACAGTGAATCCCTGTCACTCTCCTACCAGACCCATGACTTCTGTCTAAGAGGCTTTCAGCTGGAGCACTTGGGTTTGTGTGGTCACTTCCTTTGTATGTCTGCCTCCCCTACCATAGGGCAAGGCCCTTTGATGAAGCAGATACCTGGCTAATTCTTATTTTTGTTTTGTGGTGTTTTTTGAGGTGGGGTCTCACTACGTAGGCCAGGCTGGGATTGAACTCACCATGTAGCCCAGGAAAGCCTTGAATTTGCAGTGATCTTCCTGCCTCAGCTTCCGGAGAGCTGGGATTATAGATATGCGCCACCACGCCTAGCTCCTGGCTTGTTTTTAGCTGTAGCCCTGTCTGGTGTTTCTGCCTCTGGCCTCAGGACCACTCCCTTTTAGATCCACTCTTTAGATACTTTCCTTTACAGCTCTTCTGTCTCGAGTCCTATAGGTGCTGGGAAAACCTTTTCCATTTGGTTTTTGTGTGTGTGTGTTTCAATATGTAGTCCAGGATAGCCTCAAACTCACAGCAATTCTCCAGCCTCAGCCCCCTGAGTGCTGAGATTACAGGTGTGCACCACCATGCCCTGCACTCCATATGTTACTACTCTGTCTGTCTCCTCATCTGTAAATGAGGGAGAAAGTACTGACTTCTTAAGATTGTGGGGAGAAATGTAGAGAAATTAAGAGAAAAGGCCCCATAGAGAACTGTAATGGGTGCCGCCTCATAGGCTCTACATGGTTATGACACGCTGGGATCTCCTTGCTTTTCCTAGTACTATGGAAGCTGACCCTTCCCATAAGTGCTTTCAGGAGAGAGATATCTAGGACTTGGGGCCACCTTCCAAATAACATTAGCAACAGGTTCCATTTACTAAGTTTATAGTAAATGCTTTGCATGTATCATGTCATTCATGACTTATTTGATTTTCGTAGTGGTGGCAATTGAGCCTGCGACCTCATGCGTGCTAGGCAGATGCTGTCACTGAGCTATACCCCTGCACCATCTCATTTAATTCTAATATTCCTGAGAAGGAGCAACTATTATTATTGTCCTCTTCCACCTTAGAAACCAGGATATTGAGGCTCAGCAGTAACACACCAAGGCCACAGTTATTAAGCAGAAAAGTGAGATCTGTTTTGATCCCCTCTTTCATCCAGTTATTTAGGGAGTGTTCCTGCTGTGAACTGGCCCTGTGCTCAGCAGCTGGGGTTATGATGTGAGTGAGAATAAAGGGATCTGAGTAGACAGGGAGATCTGGGAAGGCTGTGTCAGGAGACACACAGCTGGAATCTTAAGGATGAGTTGTTTCCAGAAGCTGAATACTTGGCTGGACTTCTCTGCCCATCTTTGTGTCAACTTGCAGTCCATTCACCACGCAAACCCCAGGGCGTAGGGCAGTCTGCCAGGCCACTCGCTCCCTGAGAAGATCTTCAGGGAAAAGGTTTGCTACCTTGAGGCCAGTGATGAGAGAGGGAAGTTCTTGCCCTAGGAAGGCTACATGGTGCTGACATGTTTTAAAACCCAGAGCAGAGGGAATAGCCCAGAGAACCCATCTCCTCCGTCTCTTATTTCCCCCCAATGCTAAGGGCTCTCCTCTCTTCTTCCCAGGGGCCAGCTCCAGAAGTACTACTCCCTGCCCTTGGCAAGGGCGCTCAGAAAGGGTGTGGAGGAAGCAGTCACTGAGAAGTCATGTATTAACAGTCCGCAGAGAGCTCCATGAGCCATGCGAGAACTCAGAGGAGACCCACTTGTCCCTTGATGGGGAATATTAGAGACGGTGCCACTGAAGAAGTATTCGAACAGGATCTAGAAAGATGAGTAAGTTTGGGGTAGGTGAAGTCATCAGGAGTCAGCTTCCTAATCAACTGGGGTTGGAATGGCCATCGCTCCTGGGCGATTTCATCAGTGTATGAACTATAGGATAATATCGGGGCTGCCTCACTGAGTGAGTGTGAGGTTTGGACAACCCGAGGTTCGCGTAAATCTCTCAGAACAGTGGCCGGCAGAATAAGGATGAAACAGAGGCTAACTAAAGTTGGTAAAGAACAGCTACCTACAAGTGCAGGAAAGCACTGCAAACCTTACGCGTAGCAGGTCAGGGAGAGTGTGGTGAGAAATGGCAGCGGTCAGACCAGGTAGGAATGCGAACGCCAGGATCAGGATTCAAGGTGTCCCATAGAGGAGCCAAAGTATTGGCGGGGCCGGAATGAGCCGCCAGGGAGAAAGCTGCGGTATAATCCAGGGGAAGAGAGGCAGGCAAACACCAGCGTTCTTGCTTTTTGTCTTCAAGCAGGCCAGGTAGTGTTTAGACCCTCAACAGCAGCCACTCCGAGTCCTTCCCAGACCCGGTCGCTGAAGACGGACGCCCCAACAGGTCCAGAGGCCGGGGGCCGCGCGCCACCTGCTGGCCACGAGAGGTGGGCTCCGTTGGGAGCAGTAAGTAAAATGCGGGATTCTGTTCCCTAAAATCTTCGAGAAACTGAGGCGGGGTGAGGGCGAGGGGGTTTGGGATCTTTCAGGGAGATTCCGGTTCCTAATCCAAACCCATTTCACAGGTAGGGACACTGAGCAGAAAGAAAGACTAAGGCCGGATAAGGGGGAACTCTTAAAGAAGAGTTTCAAGGCCCCTGGAGTCAAAACCCTGAAGGTTTTTTTTTTAACCCTATCAAGGGCCTGGAGCTTGGTTTGTCCATCTGTTCTACGGGCAGGGGGGAAAATGAAAGAGGAGGAAGAGAAACTTTAGTCTTTCCCGCCCACCCGGAGGTAAAAGGCTTTAAACACTACCCCGGAAAGCAGAGTTGTATATATCTATTTGCATACGAACGCAGTCACCTCGAGTAAAACTCCGGTCCTTTAATCTCCGGTCCAATTTGTCCCGCGGCCGCCGAAGAAGGCCCTCGTGAATACCCCCATGCCCCGCCCCTCCGGGCCCCGCCCACAGGGCTGGGCTTCGCTGCACGTGCTCACCCGGCTCCTTCCAACCCGCCTCTTTGGAAAGGCTTATTGTTGGAGTGGGGTATAAGAAGAGTCCTAGGGAGTTTGGACCACGGATAAGCCAAAACGGAGAGAAGAATCTGAAGCATTCTTTTGTTCAGTATTTATTGGGTGTTTCTTCAGGGTCCTGATAGGTAAAGACTTTGAATTTCACTTCTGAGGGTCGCTTGTCCTTCCTCTCAACCCTTCAGTTGGTGGGGTCCAGCGTGGCCGGCCTCGCTCGGCGGACTCCACTTCCCGGCGTGCACCGCGGGTCCGTGCGTGGCAACGGCGCGTGACGTCAGGGGAGGGAGCTGGCCAGTGCTGAGGGGGCGCGGCGCGCAGGGGCGCGGAGCCGGGCGGCTCGGGGCCCAGAGAGCGCCGCGGCCGGGAGCCCGCCGGCCCCTGACAGCCCCCTCCCCCCGGTAGAAGACGACGACGACGGCGAGGGCTCGGGTCATGGCGGAGCAGCGAGCCCGGCACGGGTCCTGAGCACCACGGCATGGAGCGGGACGAACGGCCGCCTAGCGGAGGGGGAGGCGGCGGGGGCTCGGCGGGGTTCCTGGAGCCGCCCGCCGCGCTCCCTCCGCCGCCGCGCAACGGTGGGTGAGGGGCCTGCAGAGCGCAGGCCGAGGGAGACCCGGCTTCCAGTCCCTCCACCCGGCAGCCCCCTCCCCTCGGCCGACTCTGGCTGGAGGGGGCCGCAGCGGCCCCTGAGCGTGGACCTTCACCCCGGTGTCCCTTGGTCTCCTCCTGTCTCAGTCGTGCAGACCGCCCCTGTCGTCCCTGTGCCCCTCCGCGCGGACCCTCCCCCCTGCCCGGTTCCCTCGGCCCCGAGCTTCGCTTCCCCCTCCCCCTGTCCCCTAGGAACAGGCTTCCCCTCCCCCCGTTCCCTCTGCGCCAATCCTGCCTCCTCCCCCCGGCTACCCTCGGGCGAATCTCATCCCCCTTCTTCCCCTCCGTGGGGGCGTCCGTCTTCCTCTGGGGTCCCTACAACTCCCGGGGTCCCCCACGCGGATCTCTTTTGGCTCTGCTGACCCGACGCCACACCCTGGGACCCCTCACCTATCTCGAGCGTTGTCCTCCTCATCCCCGCTCTTGCCCCATACACTACCTATCCGTTTTGCGCGGACCTCGGGTTCATTAGTATCCCTCGCCGTTTCTTTTTCGGACCTTCTGGTTCCTGCTCCTGCCCTGGGCTCAGCTTCCTCGACGCCCAGCGAGCTCCGGCCTGCCACTGCCTCAGCTTGACCGCGCTATGTTAGGCGGCGACTTTTTGCTAGCTCAGGTCTGCCCGAGCGGGGCTCGGGACACCTGCCTTTTCTCCGGCGCCTGCCGGCGTGTCCCAGTCCGCACTTGCCCAGCCTCGTTTTCTTGTTCCATTTTCTGATCCGAGACTCCAGGCGCTGGGAATTCCTCACCTGGTCAGACCCTTCCGGCGTCCCCCACCCCACCCGCTTCATACCAAGTCCTCAGGTTCCTTGCGCCTTGTTCTCCACCTTCCCTCCCTCTACAGGGTGTTTTATTTGTGATATTTTCCTCCTTGTTGCTTGCCGCGGAATGTTTTTATTGGTAACGTGTAAGGAGCTTTTGTGAGGTCGTAAAAGGTGAACTTTTGAACTTGGAAAGCGCCCTGGAGCAATTAGTGCAGGCGATAGCCCCGGGAGGCCTGCATTACAAAGGGTGCTCGCACCGGCCGGCAAACGCTCCGGAGGCAAACCCGATTTATTTATTTATTTGCCCTGCCTTCCACCTTTCACATCTCCTAATTTCCGAATAAAGGGGAGGCTCTCGGAGATCCGTGCTTCCTCCCTTCTCTGCGTCATAAACTCGGAATTCTCTGAAAGATCTAGGACGGAACAGTGTCTAACAAGTAACATTTCAAATTGAATGCAAACACCCGGGACAGTTAGGATGCAGTAAAAATTGATTGCTTCAACGAGAAGTTTCTCAATCAGGACAGTGACCTGGCAGGTGTGAAGAAAGTAATGTGAAAATAGGTCACTTCGGCGCCCAATTGTTGAATGAATGAAGAGCAACGGAGGAGAGTAATCTTGAGTTGGATCTGTGCCTTCATAGGTTTATTAATTTAGCAAACATTTATTGTTAATAGATCAGTTGATTTTCCTTTACCAGTTAAGGCAAATATTTTGTCTAAAAGAGAGCCTGATTAACTTGATGTTGCTGTTCAGATAGTGATACGTTTTCAAAGCTCTTTTCTTTTTAAAGGTGTGTATGATGTGTGGTGTCTAGGTGGCTGGCCATCCTGGGAGGGATCTTTGGAGACTAATTTCTGACTGAACATATTTGAGATCAATAAAATCCTATGTCACAAAAGAGAAGCCTGGAATCCAGTTAGGGTAGGAGATAGTATCAAAGGAACAAAGACTTTAATAGTTTTGATTTTTTATGCTAGTTTGTGTGGAGATATGGTTTGGTATTAATTTGTGAATGTTGTAAATCCTAATCTACAATTAGCCATGCTGATTTTTAAAAAATCCATACTTCAGATCTATCTTATGGCCCATATATTAGGCTGTATATTTCCATAATGCGTTCCCGTGAGTGACTACTTCCTGTACCCACCTGTGCATATAAAGCAGACGGATTTTACTGCAGACATTGCTTTCATTTCAGTTCTACTTGAGAACATTGTTGTAAAGGAAGGCTAAGAATTGCATTTGTTATTAATTATTCATTAGTACATTTTTAAAAATACATGGTAATTTCAACTCTTAAATCAGATTTCTCATTTATGGTCTCATTTCCTTAAATGGCCAGAAGCATTTAAGAATGTTATTGAGCAATCCATTTAGGCTAAGATGGCTTTAATATTTTACGTTAGTCCAAGTTAGTGACACAAATACTTTTATTTTGGTGAAAATATAGTAGGAACTTTTCCTAGCTTGACAGATTTAAAAGAAAATGTGTGAAACTGTTGTGGGGTATTTTATTTTTCAGTATAAAAACTGGCACTGTGTACCGTTTTATACTTATTAATACTTATGAATTTAACATTTTCACAGAAGTGACTATCCCCCCAAAAAAGTTTGCCTTTGAAATTGTGGATACATTTTTTTGCTTCCTAATCAATATTTTTTTCCAAAAATAAACTTTAATCTCTAAGTAGAACAAAATGAATAATCAGTACTTTTTATTCTTGTGATAGATTTCCATTTTTTATGAAATATTTGCAAGTGATAGTTATGTAAATAGGAGATTTTTCTTCCGTGTCATGAAGAAATAAACTGGATGTGGAATTTTAGAAATGTCTTCCTTCCGGAAAGGCCTTGATGCTGAATTTACAGTTCTTTAAATGTTTTTTATTCCATCAGAACAGACTAGCTAGCTTTTTGATGCACACTGTTCCAGTCCTCTGTGCTGACTCTATTACTTTCAACTGTTGCTTGTAGGTTTTCATAACAAGCATGAACTCATTTAGATGTAATAGAGGATTGCTCCCTTTTGGAATTTTGAAGGAAGATGAATGACTCAAAGAAGCATGCTGACTATTGCATTTGTTCATTTTAAGAGAGGGTCGACTTTTGAATATTTAAAGCAAAATAAGGGTGTAAGTCATTATAAGTGATTAAAAGCATATTTTATATAATTATACTTTAGAGGAAATGGGGAGAAGTTCACTAAATATGAACTGTTGTTCCCCTGCTGTTAACCACGCTCTCTAAATGTTTATTCCGGAAGGTAAATTAGCAAATATTTACCATGACAATTTAACTTTTCAGTACTGTAATTTAAAAAAAATTCTGAGTTGACTCAAATTTCTGCTTTTGTTAAAAAGTGCATGGTGTAGTACTGTTGTTCCCTATCCATACAGCACACAGGTTCTGTTTCTTGCCTTTCCTTTTGAGGTTCTGTGACCTCCAAAGGGTGCTAAAAGGCAACAGTGAACAGATTTGGTAACTTGGGGCAGTTGAAGTGGGAGATGACCATATCTCCAGCCTCTAATATACAGTCCTCTAATTTTTTTTTCTGTGCATTTCTGACTCATACAATTAGAGGATGATCATAGCATGATTCCTAATCTATAGTTTATTTTGAATTATTAGCAGAAAGGTGTAGGTGTGGGTCTTTGTTATCACGTCAGAAGGAGTTAGATGAGATAGTTTTAAAAAAACTTGATAAATTCCTTCAAATATGCCCAAATAATGCATTTCCTTGTTTTATTCGTAATTTCTTGGTTTCTCACGTCCTCCTCCAAGGTTTTGGGGCAAAGGTAGAAAATAAATGAAAATACCTAGTTTTAGGATGATGTAGACTGCTGGATCACAATGCCACTGTTAGTATAATATAGTAAAAGGAATTCCTTTTATCACTTCCAGTGCTGGTTGTGCAAGTTTGCTTGGAGCTCTGTTAGTTTGATGCTGTGGTAAAACACCCATCACTTCATTTTGTAGCTGTTTGTTGGTTTATATTGAAAAAAATTGTTGTGATGAATTGGGTTTAGATGACAATGTCTGGCTTCAAGATTTCGAAAAGCCAGGATAGACCCACATGAAGAGAGACTTCGTTGTCATTGTGAGTGGAGGTCTCAGGGCCTTGGCATTTTTTTCTTTTTGGGTGCTGGGGATCAAACTCAACTCGGGGCCTTGCGCTTGCTAGGCAAGCGCTCTATCGTTGAGCTAAATCCCCAGCCCTCTTGGCATAATTTTTGTTTCTCATATATTTTAGTTCTAGCTAAGTTAAGTGTCATTTCTCTGATCAGTATTTTTTCAATGCATATAATTTAGTAGAAAGTTAAATTTGGTCAAATGCATTTTTAAGAGTAAATTTTATATTGTTGGTAATATCTATTTTTTAAGTAGAACAATAAAAATGCCTTATTTTGTGAATAATATTTTAAAAGTGTTTCCAAAACCAAGTTGTGAAAGAAAATATTTTCTTGGGGCTGGGGATTTAGCTCAGTGATTAGAGTGCTTGCCTTGCAAGCACAAGGGCCTGAGTTCGATCCCCGGCACCACAAAAAAAAAAAAAAAAAAAAAAAGAAAATATTTTCTTTTGAACTCTTAGATTCTTAAGGTCAACTTTTTAAAAATTCTAAGAAGTTTTTCCTGTCTTAGATAATTTAAGGATTTTTGGATGCCTTTGATTGATAACTAGGGCTCAGAAATACAGTATTATTGGAAGTTGGGAAGAAGGGAATTTGGTACTGAGCAGGTACAGTATTTCTTTTTTTGAGTTTTGAGCATTTTAGAGTTGATGTTTCACATTCCTCTGAGCTCAATCTTAAATTTAAAAACATTTCTAGATGTAATGTTCTTATATAGTATTCCTAGAATCAAGCCCAATCTTTTGTTTTTTGCTGTTTTCCCACATAGCTTGTCTTTATGAAAAAGTTAATGAGAAATTTGATACAAAACTATTGAGAACTGTTCAGCCTGCCTTTTCTTTTTCATTGTAGTTTAGAAATACAGAATAGAGAATTTTATTTTAAATTATATAACATTTTCTTGCCTTATTTTGTTCTTCCTTTCTTATGACCTATTGGTGAAAAGAAGCCTTACTGAACAGTTTCTCAAGAAAACAGACCTCCCTGCATTGGTTACAGTTATTTAAATTAAGACTTTACTAGAGTGTCCGTAATTCTAATTAGCAGTTATTTAGTTGGTGTGGACCAGGATTTCCTCAGCTGGCTGCTGGGGAGCTGAATTGCTTTTTTCCCCACCTCTAGCTGCATGGATTCTTTTGATCCCTAACTACAGTGGTTGTCATTTGAGAAAGCGAACTGCAAGAAAATAAGTTGTGAAATAGCCTACTTTGAAGCTTCATTTGCATTTTTGATTCTTTTTCTTAAAAAATAGTAGGAATAATCAAACCCTCAAATTTTTATCTTGGTGGAAGCAAGCTGGCTAGACTACTGTGGGAAAACTTCCGGGGTTCCTTAATGCGTTTTTGTTTTTAAAATTTTGGGGGCTTTTAAAATACTGGCAATCACCATTTCAAAAGAGAAACTGTCCTAATTTTAAATTCATAGGAGGCATTCAAGTGTTTTGAATTTCTTTAGGAGTGTATGTTTGAGAGAAAACAAAAGTTAGCCTTTACACTGTGGAGACATTTTCATTCAAGGTTCTGTTTTTTCCTTCAGCATTATATAATAAACTCAAATTAGGAATGTCAAATTCTTATCTTCTTATTAATATGATGCTATAATTTTGTCATTAAGAATTAATTTTTAAAGATATCTTCAAATGAGGTATTTTTGTTATATTAAAAATTAATTTTAAAAATCACCTTCCAATGGTGAAGTCTTTGGATCCTAACTGCAAACTCTACACCTACCAGAGAAACTATTCAAGCATAAACCACAGATGGCAGTAGTGGTATATTTTTCTATTTTTTGAACTGATTCTTGCTTCTAAATTGGTGTCAATTCTATGGTCACTGTTGATAAGTCAGCTGGCAGGTGTAATATTTCCAAAAGCAATTCCCTGGGTAGCAACATGGACTATATTAGGGAAACAGTTCTGAGCATTTGATTTTGAAGATACACTATCTGGGTGGTTTGAACTGCAGTAGTGACTTTGCTTTCCTTGCCAAAGTGGAATGTTATTAGAAAAAAAAAAATTGCTAGTGGTATTATTACCAAACAATGTGTTTCATAGGTATATGCTTGAACATTTATTTGCATTGGAAACAATTTATAATTGATTAAATGTATAGTAAGCCTAATTTTGAGAGATAAATGCCCAAGTAAATTCCACATGTGGAAGAAATAGATAGCTTTTCCAGTTTTTTATTTTCAGTTCTTTTCAATAGAATCATGGAATTTTTAGATCTATTTATCAAGACATTTTGGAAGTCTTGTGAGTTTTACCTTTTCTTCATTCCTCTGTTACAATGCCAAAAAAATTTTTAGTGCCAAAATTTTTGTGTTCTCTTTTTCTTCTAAAACATTAATTGAATAAAATGATTAATTCAACTTCCTGTGATTGTTTTACCTGTGATGTTTTCCTTGAGACATAATCCCACAGTTTGGGATTTAGGAAACGTTTTGTAACACATCTGTTAAAATGAAGGATAGACTGATATGGTGAAGGGAACTAGCTTAATTATATTTAGTGTTTTTTTTTTTTTTTTTAAATGCCGGGTATTGAACTCAGTACCTTGAATTTGCTAGGCAAGCACTCTAACCACTGAGTTAAATCCCCAGCCCCAGTCCTTAGGTTTATTATGTGTCACATCTAAACCAGTGGTTTTCAAAATGTGTTCTGTTAACTTTTGAGGATCACTGAGGCCCTCTCAAGGTATTCTCTGGGTCAGAACTTTTTGCAATTTGCCTTTTTCATTTTCTTAACATTTGCATTGATTTTGAAAAACAGTAGTGTGTAAAAACTGCTGGTGTCTTAGCGGAAATCAAGGTACCAAACTGTATTAGCAGTCATATTCTTCTCTTCTACATACACTATTTGTATTTTTAATAAAAGTTCATTTGTATTTATTGTACATGAAGAAGCAGTACTTTTACTAAATCTTGACCTTGAGTACATGTATTTTTGATATTCTGTGTAATGAAATGGCAAGTACACACAAGGTATTTCTGATGCATATTAAAATAGAATGATTGTTTGAAGAAGTACTTGTGTGAGTATGTTGTTAGTCAACTAGGCACTTTTTTTCATTCAACACCATTTTTACTTGAAAGAACAATTGACGTAACATCATTTATTCAATCTTGTGTATTTGGCAGATCATTTTTCTCTGAAATGAACAATTAGCCTGTCACAGCAAGGAAAACTAACAATATTAGTTGTTAGTGAATAAAATTTGAGTTTTCAGGCAGCAATTAAAATGTTTGAAAACTGGTACCTGTCCCCGTAAGCTTGACAGCTTCCCAATACTTAAAGCCTTTTATTGATGAGATAGTCATATTAACAAATGTGATTTTTGATATTGTGTAATGAAATGTGTTAACTTTTTTGGGGGGGCAGTGCTGGGGATCAAACTCAGGGCCTTGCACTTGTTAGGCAAGTGCTGTACCACTGAGCTAAATCCTCCGCCCTGTGTTAACCGTTTTGAGGATCTAATTATCTCAGTGATATAATATTTCCCAAAAGACTGAAGTGTGATGTTACAAAATCCTGCATAGGCAAAAGATCAGTTCAAAATGCCATGTTGACTAGAATCATTTAATGTAACAATACCCATATATAGTTCATCAATAGGATTTTAGACTCCACATTGAATTAACCTTTAAGAAGTCTGAGCTTGGTGTAATAGCAAAGGAAAACTTGCCTCTGTGTGTGTGTGTGTGCGCGCGCACGCATGCGTGTGTGCGTGTGCATGCATGTGTGCGTGCGCATGCATGTGTGTGCATATGTGAGCATGTGTTTGTGTGGACTGAGCTATAGGTCCAGCCCTTTTTAATTTTTTTTTTTAATTTTGAGACAGTGTCTCACTAAGTTGTCCAGGCTAGTCTCTCTTTTTTTTTTTTTTTTTTTTTTTTTTTTTGGTGGTGCTGAGGATCAAACTCAGGGCCTTGTGCTTCTGAGGCAAATACTCTAACCACTGAGCTACATCCTCAGCTCCTAGTCTCAAACTTTTGATCCTCCTGTGTGAACTTCCCAGAATGCTGGAATTACAGGTTTGTACCACACATGCCAGTTTGCACAACTATTTAAAGCAAATACTTTTTCCTTTTCCAATTGTAAGCCTCTGTGAGGCCTGATTTTTCTGCCATTATTGCAAACAAAAGCAAAAGTCAAACATATACGACACACTAAATGGAGAAACAGAATCTGCTACAATTAAACTAGATACTGGTGAGATTAAAATGTAAAAGAGTGCCACTCTTCTGACAAATTTTTGTGTTTTATTGGAAAATCAGTTATTTTCATCAACTTTATTAACATGTAATGAGTTATAGCTATTATTACTTTAAAATGGATATTAAGTATTTTACATTTTTTATAGTTTTATTTTCCAAAATGCTAAATGTCCATAGATAAACCAACATAAACACCAGCTTTTAAGCTGGTGGCATCTGAAGTAATTTTTCAGAATATAAAAGAGGGGAGAAAAAAGAATATAAAAGGAATCTTGAGGCTGGGCGTGGTGGTACAGGTCTGTTATGCCAGCACTTGGGAGGCTGGGACAGGACAATTGCCTGGAGTTCAAGCCTAGCCTGAACTACATAGCAAGACCTTGCCTCAAAGAATCAAAAAAAAGGGAGCGGGGTCTTGAGAGACAGTACCCAAACCAAAGTATGTGAGACTCCTTAAATGTGTAAAAATATGGTGACTTCACCAGATATTGTTATTAATACTTTGTTACATTGGGTTTTTCTTTTCCCTTTAAAACGTTTTTTGTTAGAAACAAGTGCACATCGTTTTAAGTTTTTTGCTTGAGCTAAATGAAATGTGTCATAGTTCGCCCTCACTGAGTTCTCTGATAAGCCTTTTGTTACCTGCTACGTGAAACATGGTCGTTAACTGGTAATTACTATATGGTAGCTGTTTTCTAACAGGATTATTTTTCTCACCAAGAGCAGATTTTTATCTGTGAAAATAAATATGACAACACAAAAAATATTCTTAGTAAGCTTTATTGCTAGGGAAATAATGAAATTTTTATGAGATTAAAATCTCATCTTGCTTTTTAAAACTTCCATCATGAATAGATGCTTGTTTGCTTTCCTTAGACATGTTTGGCTTTCACTCATTCTTTTTAAAGTTGTGATTTGGCAATGTCATTTTGTAGATCAAGGTTTGCTTTCAACCTGGTTTTCACTGAGGTAGAAATAAAGTCTGTGCTAGGAGAAGCGTCTCCTGTACTGGCCTAAGAATACCCTTTCTTCATGTGAGTAACATTTTAGTGTAAGTCAATTACTGTGTCGTTAAAGAGTTAAGGATTTACTCCTTATTAAGGTAGCTACTACACAGAACTCAATATGTAGTAGCTTGAGGCTGAAGAAATGTCATGATAATGTGAATAACAATAAGGGGGTACTGCATTAGAATTTAGGGTGAAGATTGGGTGGATGGTGAAAGGTCAGTGGGGTACTTGGGCTTTTGATTATGTTGATACTGTTGGAGTTTTATGTAATGTACCTTTTAAACAGTTTAAGTGATGAGAAGAAACAAATCTTTTTATTTTAATGCTTGGATTTTGTTTCAGGTTTCAGATGAAACCTTTAATTTTTTTTGAGTTGTGGTTTTGCCATTTTACTCAGGCTGGTCTTGAACTCCTGAGTTCAAGTGATCGTCCTACCTCAGCCTCCCCAGTAGCTAGCTGGGGACATCAGGCATATACTCTCTAATTTGATTTTTAACTGCATATTCAGTTGAGTTAAGTCATTTAAATTACTAAACCTAATAACTAAGGCAGATTTCTTTCCTCCATATTCCTACTGTATTCTTGAGATCTAACTTGTCCCGAAGCTTCCTCTCTAGCCTTGCAGTCCTTCCCCCATGATGCAGTTTTAGGAGGATAATAAACCACCTGGGGGAAACCCCCCATTGACATTCATTTAAAGGGTTTTGTTTTTTAGAAGTGTCAGTAGTAGAGTCCCAGTCAGGGAGGAAGGATTAAAGTTAGATGGTGTGAGAGGGAAAGAGGAGGGATTAGAGTGTGGCGGAACAAAGATCACAGCTATGCAACTTTGTTACTTCTTTGAATGTAAGTGTACTTATTTAATAATAACAGCCAACATTTATTTAGTACTTATATAATGTTCTGAGCATCTTACATATATGAGCTCACTTTATTCTTACAACCTTATGAAGTGTTATCATCCCCATCCTTCCATTTCACATTATGGCATTTATGATTTGTTTACTAGATTGAATATCCACCCATATAGTCTAACATCTCTGAAACTGACTGTAGGGTTATTAGTATTAAAGACAAAGATCTAGGGGTTGAGAATGTAGGGTCTTGGGTTCGATCCTCAGCAAAAGAGGCTGAAAGTCTGTAAAGTGCCAAGGATAGTGTCTACTTCTGTAAGAACCCAGGCCTTTTGTAGTTGCTGGGGATACCCTGAATTAAACTCCGATGGATTATAGAGACTTGCGAGTACCTATTCTTTTTTTTTTAATTTTTAAATTTTTTGGTGCTGAGGATCGAACTCAGGGCGTTGTGTTTGCTAGGCAAGCACTCTAACCACTGAGCAAAATCCCCTCTAATCACTGAGCAAAATCTCCATCCCGAGTACCTATTCTTGGAATACTGAGTGACTGTTTTCTTGTCATGATGGCTTGAATAAGCAGTTGACCAGAAGACAGTTTTGCCAAACCAGAGACAATTCCTGGTGAACCTAAAAGATGTTAAGAAGAGATTTTGAGTTGCTCAAGGCATGGATACTATTTCCTATATTCTAAGCACAGGGAACTGATGTTTTACAAATGTTGAATGAAGAAGAGTCAGGTTAGGACTCTTAGTCTTTTGCTTATGTCAGAATATTTTGCTGGTCATCAGAAAAAGTCTACAAAATATAAGGAAAAGGCTTTTCAGCTACTTGAGAAAATTAGACCAGTATCTAAATCAAGCAGTGTGTTGAAGTTGAATCTAAGGTTTGATGGTTCTTTGTGGAACTAGAATGTAATTTTCGGTTGGGTAACATGGTGTGTGTCTGTCTGTCCCCCCCATATATATATACTTTTTTTTTTTAAAGTACTGGAGAATGAACCCAGAGCCTCGTGAGTGCTAGGCAAATACTCTGCCACTGACTTACATTCCCCAGCCCCTCTCTCTGATATATTTTAAATTAAGTTTAGAGTTTTTTGGTCATACTGGGGATTGAACCTAGGGGAGAACACATGTTAGATAAACACTCAACAGTAAGCTATACCTATAGCCTTCTTGCATATAATTGAAAGACCCTAGGTATATCAGATTAAAACAAAATGGCCTATAAACTGGCTGTTTGCTTGACTGCATTTGGGAATGCAGTTTAGGAAAAGGTGCCTTTTGTCCTGTGTACCTTTTTTATTTCTGCCACACAAAAGCTGGCTATACGAAAGTAAAGAACCAATCTAATAAAGTTGATGTGACCCTTTAAAAATGAGAATACCAGGGTTGAAGATTTAGCTAAGTGGTAGAGCTCTTGCCTAGCAAGTGCAAGGCCCTGAGTTCGATCCCCAGCACCCCTGCCTCAAAAAAGGAAATATAAGACCTAGTGGTCCAAAGTTTATAAAATACAGTAATTTCTTAGCCATAACAGAAATAGTAAGAAAAAATAGTTTGAGTAGGAAAGAACTTCAGAGAAGGTACCAGCCACATTAATTGAGGAGATATGAGGCCCAGTAAATAATTATTTCTAGGTTCTGGTTCTAGCTCTGTCTCAAAGGTATGTCTCTGTGGGCCCACTTATAAAATGAAGTAACATTTGTTTTATTGAAATCGTTAGGTTACTTGCATGACAGTGATTGGTAGTCATTTACCATTTTCCTTTAAATTGACTCAGTTTTTCTTTTTTTTTTTATTATTTTTTACCAAGAACATGTATTGGTACATTGCATACATAATGATCATAATCAACATGGTTATTTTGTACCTGTACATGATACATCTTGGTGAAATGAAAGGTGAAATAAGGTAATCCCTGAAGGGATTTTCCAGTTTTATGGTGGGATTAATTGGTTAAAACAGGAAGTTGCAATTTAGAAAAGCCCTTTCTAGAGAGAATAGCTGTCTGTGGTACTCATAGCCCAAATTCTCTGGGATGATTTGATTTCAGATATCATTTGGTCATCCTCCTAAGAACAGTTACACTGTATTAACATGTACACTGTAGCTCCTTGTTTTGATTTTAGAAAACTTGCCTACTTTAAAGTCTGAAGGATCATGCAATTAACATGTAGATTTCATTCTGAACCATTATTATTTAAGGTTTTGATGTTACCGTAATTTGTAAATTTGAGATAAACTAGTTTTCATTTGTTTTTTAAACTTACTATGTTTTTAACATCACTTTTTCTTCTCACTCCTTCCTGCCACATTTTCTCTGAGTACAGTTTCATTCACTGAGACAAACTCAGTTCATTTCAGTTTTACCTCATGACTCATAAAGAGAGTTTTATCTCCAAAATTCATTCAGCCTTGAGAAGAGTCCTATCTTCTCAAGATTAGATGTCCTAAATTTGAGAACATGGATTCATTAAGGAAGATTGCAAAACAGAAGGGAAAATTCTTTCGATGCTGCTGGCCTGTAAAAAGGGAACCCAGCTGGAAAGGGATGGCAGTGCATGGGGGAGGGGCCAAGGGGGGAGTGTAGCAGGGGAACTGCAGTTGAAATATTCATCAATCATTTTACTGGCACCAGGAAACCAATCAGCCTTCAAAGGGGGAGAATTTAATCAATCACCTAATGTGGGAAAATACAATTGCCTTCCCACAAAAAATATTCTTTCTTGCTGACAGATCAAATCTGAAAGATAGTTGGACTGGGTGGAATTCAGAATTTAATCAATTGCAAGCAGTTACCGAAAACACTACTCAAGGAAGGGCATTTATCTTTTTTCTTTTTTCTTTTTTTTGGTATTTATCATTTAGAGACAAAATTTTCTATCTGCGAGAGAGTTTTTTCAAAACATTTCAAAGTGAGTTTGCTATTCATACGATGTTGGCATTAATAAAAAATTATGCTCACATTTATAGGCAAAACGTGAAATACTGTAATTTTATTTATTTATTTATTCATTTATTTTTGGTGCTGGGGATCGAACTCAGGGCCTTGTACTTGTAAGGCAAACACTTTAACCACTGAGCTAAATCTCCAGCCCTATAATTTTATTTTTTAATGCTACTTCCAGGAGCATAGATGAGACCCCTAGCTGAGAAGTACCCAGTGTTTCAAATGCCTTGTTTGGAAAGCAACGTTAGAGCATTGTCTAAGGGACACATCCTGGGAAACACAGTTGGAAGTGCTTGCATTTAAATAAAAGCAGGAGGGATTTAGCCTATCTTGTGTTTAGTTTTTAAATGGTTGTGATTTTTGAACTTCTGTGCTTGAATTGTTTGTGGCTCTTAGGTCTTTAGGTTTGAGCTGCTTAAGAATCTAATGTTATTAAAGTTGGAAATGCATGGTCACTGTAGAAAATACAGAAAATGAAGGGGAAATTACCGAACATTTTCTTCTAGGCTTTCTGTAAATTTTGGTTCTCTGCTTGTTTTTGTGATCATATGGTACATACTGTTTTTTTTGGTTTTTTTTTTTTGTACCAGAGATCGAACTCAGGGCCTTGTGCTTGCAAGGGAAGCACTGTAACCACTGAGCTAAATCCCTGGCCCTGGTATGTATTGTTTTTTCTGCTTTTTGTTAATAAAACTTTTTCATGTTATAAACATCACTCCTTCAGCATGAATTTAAAACCTGATAACTATATGACCACCGATTTTTCTTTTTCTTTTGCTGGTCATTGAGTTTTTTGTTTTTCAGTGCTTTTACACCACCGACAATACTATCTTGTATGTTCTTTTATCTTGGCTTTTTGAGGGGCGGGGGTAATTTTTAGAAGTGTATGTCTACCTGGATGTACCTACACTTAGAATCCATTTAATTTATACAGAAATATCTTGTATTCCAACTAATAAGTATGATGACTGGGGATACCCATGGTATTAATTAAAAAAAATAAATGCTTAATGGTTGAAATGAAATTGGGACACTGTGATGAGCTTTTTACTTTGTTCTCATTATTATTATTATTATTATTTTGAGAGATAAAATCACTCCTTGTACTTGTTGTTTTTGAAACTTCCAGTTTTTTCATGTATGTTGCCTGTCATCCCCATTCTAGTGTTTCTGGACTGATCAGAGCAGTGCTTAGGGACCTTTTGATAGATACTGCCATCTTTCCTCCTATAGATCGTAGGTTAATGGGTAGCAAAGACATTTGGGGCCTTCTGTGATTGTTTCTGAGAATCTAGAAAGGATGGATGTATGGATTGATTGATTGTGTGTGTGTGTGTGTGTGTGTGTGTGTGTGTGTGTGTTTTCCTCAAAGTCTTTAATATGTTTCAAGACCTACAACTGAGTGTGATTAGAGGTTAGAGACATGGAGAGATAAATTCAAATTTCTTTAGAAATCTGAATAATTTTCGTGGGTTCTTCAGTGGCTCCCTTCGATCCCCATCATGCCCAGGGTTTGATAGTGGAAGGACCTGAATAGTTCTATGCTTACGTGAAAGATGGTCACAATTTTTAACAGGGATCTTTTCCAAATGGCAGTGGAAACATTTTGGGAGTCTGGTTATCTATAAGTTTTTAATTAAAGATAGGTCATATTTGCCAAAATAAAATCAAGTAGTCTTCTAGTCATGTTTAAAGTTTATCTTGATCGAAAGTAAACACAAATGTTTGTAGATCATTGCTTTGCCTCTTTGTGCTCACCACTGATGGTCAGAGAACTTGCAGTTTGCTGAGACAGTGTTTCATAATGCTCTTTAATAAAAAAGTGAATAAGCCAGCTGCTGTTTCCCTTAACTATATTAAGTGTATACCTCCTCAAATCCTGCTTAGTAATTAAAGGCCTTGAGATGACCTTGAATCTAACTGAACTACAAAAGCTGCCTTGAGCTAAATTTATAGCTTCTGTTGATTTTAAAAGAGGTTAGGTACAATCTATTCTATTTGCTAAAACATTAAGCATAGCCTTGGGTGTACAATGAAGATCAGAAATAATTAATAAGAGGCACTGTTAAAGTGCAAAAGAGATGCTCGAATAGACTATAAAAATGATTAAGTTTGTCATATATTCATTGAACATTTAAAATATGTACTTGAAAAGGCTTAAGGTAGGGTGGTATTTTCAAAGTGTCAGTTTGTGCTATTTAGATTTGCTGAAAAGATCTGTTTTCCTTATCTTAACATCAAAGATTTTTTTTAACCTATTGGAGAATCAGGACAAATATTTAACACTTTAAAAAAGTAACAGTGTAATTGATTCTTAATACATTTTATAGAAGCAGGAACTTTGGTATTTTAAGTTTCTGATTATACTTAGGCAGTATAAAGGTTAAAGTATTAATATTTTAAAAATGCTTTAAGAGATGGGCTATGGCTCAGTGTTAGAGCATGTGCTTAACATGCTCAGGGTCCCAAGTTCGGTCCCCAGCACACTCCAACCCCCGTGATGGTTTATGTATGGGTCACATCATAAGAATTTTTCTGCTTACTCAGAAGGGCAAAATATATTCGTAGTTATTTAGAGAGCCTTTTTATTTATTTGTAATATTTATTTATCTATTTGAATTTAGGGCCTCGCACATGGTAGGAAAGCTCTCTACCACTGATCTACATTCCTAGTACTTTTTAAATTTTATTTTGAGACAAGACGTCACTAAATTGTCCAGGGTGGTCTTGAAATTTGTGACTCTCCTTTCTCAACCTTTTAGAATTATGGATGTGTATCACCTCACCCAGTTTGAGAACCTTGAACTATTGTTTTACTGATAGATGGAACCTTGAAATTTTTACTATAAGTTAGATTTTATGTGATAATAGGTGAGAAAAGACATGTATCTTAGCATTGTGTATGTGAAAAATCCCCAAAGAGTACAACAGTAACAAGCCACTAGTTCATATATAGTTCAAGCAAGCACTAGTGTCATATATACATTTTGTGGATTTTTAGGATGATGATGATGATGATTTTTTTTTTTTTTCCTAGTGCTGGGGATCGAACTCAGGGCCTTGTGCTTGCAAGGTGAGCACTCTAACCATTGAGCTAAATCCCCAGCCCTGGATGATGATGATGGTGATGGTGATGTCAGTGATGGTGATGGTGATGGTGATGTTGATTATTATTATTAATGGCACCAGGGATTGAACCCAGGGCCTTTGCAATAAACTACATCCTTTATTTTTTATTTCAAGACAAGGTCTTTGCTAAATTGCCCAGGTGTGACTAAAACTTGGGATCCTCTGCCTCAGTCTCTCACAGTATTGGGATTCGAAGTATGTGCCACCATGCCCAGCTGATAAGTTTTTACATTTACTTTATGAGACTAGCCTAGTCAAACTAAGATTAGAATAATTGATCATAAAGTTGTATCTCTGTGTGTATGGGAATAAAACTAATAAACAGAAAAGGTTAATACATACAACTTGGCCAGTTTAAGAGTCCCTAAAGATGGTAGTGGAACTTCTTAAGCAGTTTTAGCTCTGCAAAATTTGATCTGAAATTGTATGAGCAAAAAGGTTGTCCTGGCTAATAAAATAGTGACACCTTTTTTTTGAGGGGCAGGTGCTGGGGATTGAACTCAGGGCCTTGCGCTCACTAGGCAAGTGCCCTACCACTGAGCTTTTAAATCCCCAGCCTCAGGACACCTCTGTTTTGATTTTGCTTGAAATAGTGTTACTCAACCTTTGAATAGCAGATGCAAATCTTTGCAGAAAAAGAGAAATAGTTACTATGGTAGACAAACTTTAGCAGTAGAGGAGGAATTAAAATTATTTCAGCCAGTTATATAGGAAAACTAAATGTGTTAGAGCATGAGTGTTAGAGTTAGACCAGAGTTCAAATCTTTTCTTTCCTGTTTTCTTTTTTCTTTTTCTTTTCTTTTTTTTTTTTTTTTTTTTTTTTTTTTTTTTTTTTTTTTTTTTTTTTTTTTTTTTTTTTTGATGTGAAGTAGTGGTGAAAGGACACAGAATCACCACACAGTGCTTACTGGAGAACGAACAGAGGTAGTGTGTGGAGAACTCATTGTAGCCGAATTACTTTCGTAATGTTATTTCCTGAGTTAATTTCCCTATCTGTAAGCAAAGTTAATACCAGTGAGTGCATAGGTAAAGCAAACCAGGTCACCAAAATCCAGATTGCTGAAAACCAGCTTGCCACATGTCCAGTTTAATGCCTAATTCAATAAAGTCAGTTTGCTTAGTCTAATTTGTGGAATTTGTTGTTAATTTCCTCCTTAATTCTTGTCCTGCTCTGTCCTCCCCTTCCTCTCTCTTTTCCTGTACGCAGTTTCTCTCCTATCCCCTGCAGCTTAGACGAGGCTGTATCATTCCACCAGCAGAGGTCCTTTCTCTGCCCTACTTCTCTCTAGTTGCAGCAGTACTAAGCTGGGGTGGAGGCACTTTGAACATTTTTGAAAAAGCTGCTATTCCATCAGTTCTAACTTGGCAGAAATCTTTAAAAGCTAATCAGACTGCTGCATCAGAATGAATTTTTTTCCAGTATGAATTGTTTTAAACTGCCTAAATAGTAAAATTTTTGATGAGTGTTATAAATTGGCTGTTTGGAAGATCATACATTTGGTGAATTGTTTTGGGATTACTTCACAAACAAGTTTGGAGAAAGTGGACAGTATATGTAAAGTGCCTGTTGCACAGTGGCAGGACTGTATCAAGTACTCAGTGTTCCTGTTTTTGAAGCACTCCTACTTAGGATTGGGCCTTTTTCTTTTTCTTTTTCTTTTTTTTTTTTTTGTAGTATATGTGCTGCCAAAGGGAGCACTGGGCCTTTTTCTTATCTCAAGGGTTTTCATACCTGTAGGCTCTTAGTTGGTGAGTAGCAGAGGATAAATGGTCACGGCTGATTTTTGGACCACCTAGTGACTCTTTCCCATTATAGCGTTGGGGAATTTGCCAGAAGGAGGTGAAATGCTCTCATTTAGCTTGGGCTTCTTTTATAAAATGGCTTTAGCTTCTTTGAAACCCTCTCAGGTTTGACTTCTTAGTGATTTAAAGTATGTACCATTTTTTTCTCTGGCACTTTATTCCAAGTTACTTGCTTCTAACTAGAATTATGAGCTACAAGAGAGAGTAGACTATAGCTTTATCTGGGTAAAAAGCAAGGCTAGGTCCCTTGATGTTCTTAGGGGGAAGTGTTACAACTAGAGCAAATGCCCTTGTCTTTAGTATACAGGAAACCTGGATTCCCTAGCCCCCATCCAAAGCTTCTTCCTGGAGGTCTCTTAAAGTGCTTTTTAGTAATAGCCTTAAAAAGGAAAGGAGTGGGTGTACCAGGCATTGAGGCAGACTAACTCATGTAGTTGTTTCCATACCTTTTTTCTCCCTTCTTTTGTTTTTTTGAGACAGGGTCTTACTATGTAGTCCGGGGTGACCTCGAACTCATGGTGATCATTCTGCCTCAGCCTCCCAAGTATCAGGATTATAGGTATATGTGACCGACCAGTCCCAGCTCTATGCTTTAATAGGTACTGATATGCTAATATTATAGATAAGTATGCTGGAGCTTACAGTTGAAAATACCGAGTACTACTTACACCATTATTTCAGTAAACCTAGTACCTTTCTTTTTGCAGTGCTGGGGATTGAACCCAGGGTCTCACACATAGTAATCATGTGTTCTGAACTGGTATTTTTCTGGCTTCAGTCTTTCCTGTATCACCATCATCATGTCATTTTCTAATATATTGCTTATTTAATATTTTAAATATTAAGTAGTTAATACTTTGCCACTCACACTTTAAGAGGCAGTTTTGTCATTATCCTAAATGAAAAATTGTTTGTGCTTGCTTCAACAGTACATATACTAAATGAAAAATTGTTTGCCATAAATAGAAGGAAATAGTAGAAACAAGTTTAATTAAAAAATGGTGTTACACTCTGGCTAGATGCTATTGTCCAGCAGTATCTAAGTAATGGTGGACCTTTTAGAGCTTTTGGTGATAGCGAACAGCCTGCTGCGGCACGTGTGCCATAGGTTTGTCACCTATGGTCTTTATTAGAAAGGAAGAGTGGTTAGCATTAGAAGGGGTACTAACCAACTAGTATTGAGCTGAAATTTTTCTTCTGATGTAGTAAAGAATTGAAAGAGAATTGAAAGAAAAAGGTAATAGCTTTTTGATGTTTTAAAATGCTTTCTGTCTTTCAGTGGTCTCCTTGCTTTGGGAAACACTGAAATAGGCGATGGTGTGCTCATTTCACAGATGAAGAAACTGAGGCTTAGAGGAAAGGAAACTTGTTTGAAATTGAGCCACTAGTCCTTTGGGCCTTACTGCTTAGGTACATCCCTCCCTTCTTTCATTTTTCCTCTCATCTTTCTCTTGCCTTCCTTCTTCCACCCTGCCCCATACAAAAATGCAGCTGACTTGAATAGAGAAGATGATTTTTAGATGCATGTATCTGTATCTGATTTTTTTTTTCCTCCCCATTTAACTGCTTTAATGCTTTGAGATCGGTTTCCATCTTAAGGAACTTATGTCTTAAAAGTTAGATTTCTTGGTACTTTTAGAAATTGGGATAGAATATGTAGTAAATTTATGAGTAATTACACTCCTACATAAAATGTTTGTCGAAATAACTATATAGAAGTTATAAACCTTCTTTGACATCTAATTAAATGATGTCAGAAGTGTGAATTTGAAAAAAGATACTGCCAGCAGTTTTTGAAACGCGTTATCTCTAGCACAGTAAAAGGCAGCTTCTCTGATTTTATTGTCTTTTGTAGTTCTGTAACATACATTTATAATAATTATAAATTTAATTACCATTTTGGTGCATTATGTTCTGTTGGAGACAGTTGGTACTTGATGCAGCTGTATCATAATTGGAGTCTAGATTATAATGTGGATTTGAAAGATGTCATTCTTTTTAAAAAGATGATTGTTTATATTTTAATTTGATTTTTGTTTATCTTTAAAACTTTTGAATAAGAAAAAGCATTTTCTGTTGTCATTTTTAAATTTCTGTATTAGGACAGTCACTTCCTCAAATACAAAAGGAGGAATTTTGTAATCTTGTTGTAAAACAAAAGTTTGTTTCATAATTTTTTTGTTTGTTTTTTATTTTTTGAGACAGGGTCTTGCTGTGTAGTTCAGGCTGTCCTTGAACTCACTATGTAGCCCAGGTTGGCTTCTAACTCAGGGTAATCTTCCTGCCTCAGCTTCCTGAGTGCTGGAATTATAGGTGTGCGCCGCCACACCTGGCTTGTTCCATTGGTTATTATTAAACAAGAAAAGATTTCAAATATGAATTATTATTATTATTATTATTTTTGGTCCTGGGGATTGAACTCAGGGCCTTGTACTTGCTAGGCAAGCACTCTAACCACTGAGCTGAATCCCCAGCCCTCAAATATGAATTATTTTAAATGGTATCTTTGAGCTTGAAAAGAAATAACTACTGTCACAATTGATTTTCCTATTTCTAATTTATTGTATTTTGTCTGCATAGGCATGTCTTTGAGCATTTACTGTGGAGTTTTGGTAAATCATGTGAAATTTAATACTTTTCTAATCTCAGGGACTATAGGCTGGTGTAATGTATAGTGGGCCACACTTAGTTTCATTGATATTTTATTTTATTGTTTTGTGGTACTGAGGATTGAACCCAACCAGGGTTTTCTCTCTGAGCCTCATCCCCAACCCTTCTAAAATTTTCTATTTTGAAACAGTGTCTAGCTAAGTCACTAAATTACCCAGGTTGGACTCAAACTTGCAGTCTTCCTGTCCCAGACTCCAAGAGTGCCGAGGTTACAAGTGTGCACCATGCCATGTTTCTTTCTATTTTGAGATAGGTTCTTGTTAAATTGCCCAGGCTGGGTTAGAATTTGTGATCCTTCTCCCTGAGCTTCCCAGGGTACTGGGATTATAGGCATGAGTCACCATGCCTAAATGTGTTTTTTTCCTTAAACTGAAATTTATTTTGTGCTCACTGTGTGTTAATTATGTGCAGAAATTTTAGAAGTAGAGTACTATCATTATTGTTATGTTGCCAGCGGGAGAAGTGAGAGCAGTTAAGTGGTGTAGCCCAGTAAACGGTAGGTACTAGGGCTTACACTCCTGGGGTCTCAGCACTAGCTTCTGATAGAAAAGGATCCAAAGGGCCATTTATACCTTGACAAATCTGGTATTTAGGAGTCATTACTTTAATTGTAGGTACAAACTTCAAACTAATGTCTGTTCCATTTTTAGCTGTGAAAATTGTTCGTTTCAAAATCTTGGGAAATACTGCAAAATGGCATTAGGACACAAATACTATCAGGAAAACGAGAAAGAGTGAACCATACAAACTGAAAATGTTATGGCATCGCCATAACATGGTAGGGACTGTAAATAACTCGTGTGTCTGTCCATAGAGCTTTAATTTCCAGGTCAGGTTGTGTTTCATTCGGCCTCGTTGACCTTACAAGTTGGCAGTATTTGGTTTCAGAAAATTATGGTCACTTTGACTTACTCAGGAATGAGAGGCATATTCGGAAATATGATTGCTAAAATAAGGTTAGAACAGCTGTGTAACAGATATCATCTCTTACTGTGGGAGCCCAGTGCTCCCAGTATTTCACTTCACTTAGGTTTTTTTGTTTTTTGTTTTTGTTTTGTAGTACTGGGATTGAATCCAAGGCCTTTGTATTGAGCTATATCCCCGGCCCTTTTATGTATTTTTTTAAAATTTCATTTGAGATAGGATCTCTTTAGGTTCTCTAGGCAGGCCTTGAACTTGGGATCCTCCTGCCTCAGCCTCCTGAGTAACTGGAAGTAGCTGGGATTACAGGTGTGTGCCATGGTGCTGGGCTTTTCACTTATTTTTGAGTTATAGGAAGGTAAGGAAATAGTTCTAACATATTGTTTGATTACTAATGGGTGATAATGTTAGGAGAGAGACTTTCCCTCTATGCCTGTTGAACTTCTGACAAGTATCAAAACTTATAAGAAAACATGTATCATAAGAGGGAAAGCTGTGGTTTTAATAAGGCAGAGTAGCCTAGTACTGAATATAACTTTACTTATTTCATTATTTGGGATGTTGAGCTATGAATGATTGACCCAGAAATCAGTTTTCCCAGTCTCATCAAGAAACCAACATCTCAGTAATAGCACTGAGTGATGACTTAATAAAAATTCCTGTTCTTTTTTTTTTTTTTCTTGGTGCTGGGGACCGAACTCAGGGCCTTGCCCTTAAAATTCCTGTTCTTTATGTGTGCACAGAGTGGAACACTTTCGTTAGAGCTGCTGCAAAGTGATTTCGAATTTTTTTTAATCAAGAAGTCCTTCCCAAGTCTTTTTGTATTTGTGATTTGGAGGATGAGGATCACTATGCTACTGTGATGGTAATGGGTGATTTGTATTGGACATTACTGTGTGCCAGGTAGTGTTTGGAGTGCCTGTGTATTATTTCACTTAACCCTTGCAACAGCCTTGTGAAGTGAGTTCTATTGTTGTTCCTAATTTTAGATTAGGAGAATTCTGAAGCTATTAGACCAGGTTAGTGTTTAAATTGCAGAGATGCTACCAATGGTATTTTCTTTACATATTTTCTCCATCTATAAAATTGGGGGTGGAAGAGATTAGGGATGATTTATAGTTTACCTGTCTGGGAAAATGGCTGAGAATCTTGGTATCCTGAACTTCGGTCTCTCAGATGTTACCACCATATGATTTGTACCGCCTAATACACATGACTGCAACTTTTGATAATCTCGTAGACGTTAGTGCTGAAAGAAATATCAAGAAAATTGGTTTCCTTTACCTGTAGAGAAAATGAGGATTCAAAGGAGTGAATTACCTAGCACAGCACAGTTGGCTTATTTTTCTTTTTAATTTTATTTTAATGGTACACTTTAGATATACATAATGATCACATTCATCATAGGGAATTTGTACCTGTGCATGATACATCTTGCTGCTGCTTTTTTTCCCCATTCCCCTCCCCTCCCTCAACCCCTTCTCCCCTCCTTATTTACAAAAGCTTTATTTCCATTTTTTCCTTCTATTCTTTTTTTCTTGTCCCTCTGTTCCTTTCCCCTTCCCCCCTCCCCTGTTCCCCTTCCCATTTGAACAATTTCTTCCTTTTCCCAATAGAATACATTTTAGTTCTTATTTTACACTTTCAGTTTCTCACAGCAGAGAAACAATGCGGTATTTAAACATGTGTGTCCAATTTATTTCACTTAAGAGCATGGTCTCAAGATGCATCCATTTACCTAGAAATATCTCAAGTTTATCGTTCTTTATGGCAGAGTAGTATTCTGTTCTATAAAACTATTACATCTTCTTTATCTATTCATGGGTTGAAGGCTAGTATTCAGGTGACTTGTCTTCTTAGTGTATTCCTTTATTGATATTTTAGTACAGTTGGCATATTTTTATTTCTATATAAAGAGAGCTTGAAAAAAATAATGGTATATATATATTCCTTTTCAAGCTTCATGGTGTGTTGGGTTTTGGTTGCAAAAAGTAGATTTTCACATTTTGGATTTATTTCTATAATTTAAGGCCATGTATGCCATGGTAATGAATTGAAAAGGCAGAATCAACAGGATTTTTGAGTGAATTAGAAAAATCTAAATTTCAGGGAGTGACAGAGAAGAGGTAGGTGGCAGAGAACAGTTTTAAGTCTAGAATTCAGGCTGACTAGAAGGCTCAGATTAGGTCTATGGACAATTAAAAATGTCCTGGTGATTGATTAGATTGACTGAGATGGGGACTCGGGAGAGGCTGGTGAAGTAGAAGCCTAGGAGTCATCCCTGGGGATATCTGGTTTAGGTATGAGAGTTGGGGGTATCTGGAACATAAGTGGGGAAGACTTGAAGAAGCAAGTTTCAAGGAGAAAATAATAGGTTCAATTTGACATCTTGCATTTGACGGAGCCTATGGGATGGCCTGGTGGATATTGACAGGAGACATTTGGATAGATGGGTCTGTGGTTCAGGAGAAGAGTCTCATCTGGAATTGAAAGTGTAAGTCAGGTGTGGTGGTGCATATCTGTAATCCCAGCATTCTTGGAGGTGGAGGCATAAGGACTATTACATTCAAGCCAGCCTGGGCAATTTAGTAATCTAGTGAGACTCTTGTTTTGGAAAAAAAAAAAAAAAGGGCTTGGAGTGTAGCTCAGTGTGAAGGTTTCTGGTTCAATCCCCGGTACTAATCCCTACCCACCCAAAAGAGGGCTGTGGGGGATTGTAGGTGTGTATGTGGGGTGGGGAGGTGCATCAGTTGGGAAGTACAGGTGTGTGTGCACCAGGATAGGCATTTCCTGAATCAGATGATGATAATATGTAACATTTACTTCAGCATCTATTCTGCTTTAAATTTCTGACAGTCTTGTAACTATTTAGCTCCTGGATTATACATATCCACTGCCCATTTGACTTCATTTAGGATAGGCATTTCACTTCATTTAGGAAGAAGACAGAGCCTATATAAAATTTTCATCTTTTGGGACTACCTTGGGAAAAATATTTGCTAACAGTGTGTAAGGACATCTAAAAGATATATGGCTTACTGAATACTATTGATAATCTGTCTATATTTACTTTTTTCTTTTTATCCCTTACAGTCTGTTTTCTTCTTTAATCCTGTTTGTGGGGAGTATCCTTTCTATTTCTGTAGTCTTTTTTTTTTTCAAATCAGATCATACCATGTTGTTCAAACTGGTTTTGAACTCCTGGGTTTAAGTGATGATCCTCCTGCCACAGCTTCCCAAGAACCTGAGATTATAAGCATGTGCCACCTCCCCTGGCTTGGATAGTCTTTTAACATTTCTATTTCATAGGTATGATTAACTAAATTTACTTCTGGGAGATCCTGGGGTGAAAGGTTAAAGATATCTATTGTCAAACAACAGATTTCTAAAGCTAGGAGGTAGGACTGAGCTTTAGGCATTAATGACTAACCTAGTGTACCAGAAAGATTAGTGCCCAGAGTCCTGTTTCTAGTAAGATAGTAATTTAAAAGCCATTTAGGGAATGCCTACTACTTTTTTCCTTTCTGTTGAAGTGTTTTGTTTTGTTTTGTTTTGTTTTGTTTTTGGTAAATATAGATAAATCATTTTAAGGATGACTAAAATGTATGTGTTTGTTTTTTATAAGACAATTTTAAATAAAGTTGGGCAGTGAATATGTATAATCCAGGGGCTAAATAGTTACAAGACTGTCAGAAATTTAAAGCAGAATAGATGCTGAAGTAAATGTTACATATTATCATCATCTGATTCATCTTCTTCCTTCAGTGATTCCTTAGTATATTTCTCTGCTTCTTCCCTTATATCTTTTGGAACGATTTCATGTCTTCCTTTAGTGAATTCACAAACCCAGCTGAGCTCTAGTTCAAAAGGTTTATCTCTAACTTCATCATGTACTATATAAATTATTTTTGCAACTTCTTTAACAACATCACGGCAGGTAATTTCTTTCATTGAATCTTTTCTATTTCTGTCTTTGCAGCTTACCTGGCTTTGCCAATAGTACAGCCCCAATAACTGTATGAAACACCTGATGGGTTGATCGTGTAGAGCTGTGCACCATCATTCACACTGTAAGACCCAAGCATGAAACTGCAGCCGAATGCCGTAATGGTGCTGTAGAGTGTGTAAGCGTGTACGTACGTGGCCACTCTGTCTGCAAGATGTTTTAGTGGATTGTTATAGCCAGAGTTCAATCTAAAGTCGGAAGCTTTTTCTCGCTATGTCTGCTAAGGAACGAGCATCTGCCAGCAAACCTGCTACTGCCATTTCAACATGTTGATCAACAGTAAAAAGTCGTTTGTTAGAACCTTCTTCATAAAGTTTAGAAAGAACTAATTTTTCTGCCCCAAAGACAACACCATCCTTACATCTGATTCCAATAGCTAATATTTTCCACAGCCTTCATAGCATACTCAACTTCAAAAACTCTTCCACTGGGAGAGAGCGTAGAGGCTGACAAGTCATACCCAGTCCTGAGGGAACTCATCCTGCCAAATGACCCAGGCATGCATGGATGCTAGGCCCAAAGCCTATGTTCTGGTTTTTAAAAAACTACACACACACACACACACACACACACACACACACATTTATTTTTCCCTATGGGTGTGTGTGTGTGCTGGGGCTTGAACTCAGGGCCTTGTACTTACTAGGCAAGTGCTCTACCACTTGAGCTAAATCCCCAACCCCAAAACAATACATTTTTAACCAGAAAAGTAGAATGTAGAAAAATTGGCCATAATGACCACACTTAGACATAATCACTTGGGGAAAATAGACCATAATATGTTTTTTCATGTATATAGGTATTGGAATATAGCTGAGCTCATTCTTTTTTTTTTTTTTTTAGCTGAGCTCATTCTCAGAGTACAGTTTTATATAATATTTTAAAATACAGTATTATGTGGTATTTGGCTATTATAAACTCTTAATAATCCATTGGGTACGCATATCATAATTTCTGTTAATGTACTTTATTTACTTTAATGCCAAAAGGTTATCATTTTGAATGTAATTAATATTAAAACAATATGTGATATTTTACATTTTTCTAAGGGTTTTAAAACCAGTATGTATTTTTTCTTTAGCGTAAATCTCAATTCAGATTATCTACTTTGCAAATACTTGAGTCACATTTAGCTGGCGGCCACAATATTGACCAGCACAGTATTACCAATACTGTGAAAGTGAATACCAATTTAAGATCTGAACAAATTTAAGAAGATATTAAACAAAGCCAGACCCTGACTACTATCATGTAAAATACACAGGACATTTAAATAATATAAACAGGGAACGGATACATTCATCTACTTCGAGCTCTACTTCAGGGATTCCTTAATACAGCATTTTAAATATTTCGATTCAAATACATGTGATTTTGCATTTTACC
>PVJO010000223.1:182733-280263 GCA_004026905.1 Hystrix cristata
AGAATCGGGACTATTCCATTTTACATTGTCTCTGAACAGTTGATGAGAAGTGCAGATGAGCAGAATGGAACGGGAAAGAAAGTTTCCAACATGGAACTTGAAAGGCTCAGCAGTATGACGCAGAACCACGTGCTTATACTGTTCTTTCATTATTTCTTTCATTGTAACTTCATTGATTCTTGTCTTCCTTATAAAATCTTCAGTTTGTAGCAGATCATGCATGGACTAGGGCCTGAAAATACCCCTGTCTTACGTCTCTTGAGGGTACTTGTCCTATTTCACTTTACTTCCTTTGAAGAACGAGGAGCGTGACTTCCGGGAAGATGGCGGAGCGGAAAGAAGGAGAGTAAGAGCCTCTGTGAGATTTTCTGTCCAGACACTGAGTCATCTGAGCTCAGACGGCCCCCAGGAGAAGGTGGTGATTGGCTGATCGCCATTTTGGAAAGGGCCGCATATCATAATTTAACCATTCCCTTGTAAGTGAAGTTTTAGGTGTCTTCCAATTTTGTACTATTTTCTGTATTTGTCTCTTAGGATAGATTTCTAGGCTTAATCCAAAGGGACATTTTCAAGGTCCTTCATGCATCCATGCTTTATTCTTACATGGGGATTTTCAAAGGGAATAAGAAAAAGGTACATTCTGCCCCTTGTGGGTCATCTCTTAACTTGTATTTGCTCCTCACTAATGGGTTTCCTGAAAAGCCTGGCTTCTACTGTTCCATCAAACCATCTGTTGAGGATAGTATGGGGCACTTTCTGAAATTACTTCAAAAGCTCTCTTACCATGTTCAAACAAACTCCTTGGTCTGTAAGTTTTCTTATTTTCTTCAGTTTTTGAAATGACAAGTTAAAAAAATCTCCTTCACCCTTTCTCATCCCTTCTGGGAGCAACTTAAAATTTTTCCAAAGAAGCTAGCAGCTACTTCTGACATGGTCATAATGGATTACTCAGGAGGAGATTTGTAAATAGTCTCAATTGAGGTGTAGTATTTCTTGAACTTCGAGGCTGTACTGTTGTGGGAGTGTTAGGATTTGCCTTTTGAAATCCTGCTACGTTCCCCTTTACTGGCTGTTGTAAATCATGCACTGTGCAAAGGTATGGGTTTATTAGCCAGTATGTTCTGAGTAGAAGTTTTCTTGTTTTGACTATTGTAATAGAGTGAAATAATCTCTTTTATGGGGATAGTTACAGCTACTTTGCAGTAAGAATTCATACAAAGCATCAAGTTGATGCTTGGCATATAGTAAAGATTCAATAAATGGTGATAGCATTATTTTATACATTTTCTTGTATGCATATATTTTGAAATTTCTTTCATCTCCAGCTGAATAAAGAATTGTCATCAATCCTTTTTGTTCCTCCAGAGAACCAGAAATTGTAAATGAAAAATGTCAGTGGCTCATCAGTATATGCAGTTTTCTGAGAAATGCTTGTACTATTTTTTCCATACAAACACTAATGACCTCTGACTTGGCAAATCGAATTGCTGTCCTAAATTGTTTTCACTTTCTGATTCTGTAGCCACAGCCTTGAAACTGTGTACTATTATTTTTTTTTAACATTTTAAAATTGAAATGTCATAATCTTAGGCTGGCTTTTCTGCCTTCTGTCTGCTTTCAAGGCTATAATTACAAAGCTAGAAGCCTTAAAAATGGTATGAAAGGTGATGCAGGTTGATCAGATAGATGGAAGTTATTAATGTTTCCATAGAAATACAGGCACTTCTTTGCTGAGCAAATATGTGGGTATAATAGGTTATATAATTAAAAATCCTTGACTCCCCCTACCCAGCCTCTGTGCTTTAAAAATTTTTTTTTGCTCCTTAGTTTTTGTTAAGAAAATGACATTAGGAAAAGGGCATTGTTTTTGTTGCAGTTTTTAAAATATGACCTTGACATTTGTAAAGGTGGAAAAAGAAAACTGTTTCTTGCAGCTCTGCCAGCCAGTTTTTGGTATGTGAACTTGCAATATTATGTCCCTGCATTTAAGAGCATTTTCTGTTATTCATGAAGTATGGTTTGTCAGGTTGATTGTGAAAAACAAAAGCTAATAGTCCAAGTGGATAGAAAGGCAAGTGACAGCTGTGAATTAAACGCTCAGCCAATCCAAAGAAAAGTAGTCCTGTATCTGCTTGGGTTTGGAGCTAGCTTGTAGGCAAAATCAGGCTGTACTACACACTGTGATCTGGCCAGCTGATGCTTGTTATAGAAAAAAAAAAAAAATCAAGAATCTGTGTTTCTTCTCAGCTTCTACTCAAGCCATTCATTGTACCAGAAGGATTCTGGAAAATGGTTGGAGTTGGGAGAGAGTTCTAAAAGATGGACATGGGCTGGGGATTTAGCTCAGTGGTTGGAGTGCTTGCCTTGCAAACACAAGGCCCTGAGTTCGATCCCCAGCACCAAAATAAATAAATAAATAAATAAATAAATAAATAAAAGATGAGCAGAATTGAAGGGGCTGTGGATGGGTCACCATGTGTATTTTGGCTTGACAATAAAGCTCTTTGTTAAAAAAAAAATTAAGTATTTTAACAACTCCATTTACTTTTGGTTTCCTGGTCGAATTTTTAGTTACCATTTTGAAATAGAGTTGGGCTGGTATAGTTAAGACTTCCTTGATGTATATTTATGTTTTCAGAGACTATTCCCTATAGGCTACAGAACCTCTTCCTGTGTGACAGTTACAGGGCTTCATGATGTGGCCTCCTGCTGGGGCCCTGGTCAAATCAGAGTGTCAGATAACATTCTGCTTCTATTCTCTGTTCTTTTCACATGCTGCTTCCTGTGAATGTTTCTCAAAAACAGGCCTGTGTATCTGGTACATGTCCATCTTCCTCCCCTGCCCCTGGTCCCCATGATCACTCCTCCTCTCTTGCTAATGTTAATCACTTACTGACTTAAGCGCATCCTGTCACTGAATCTTCACAACAGTCTACAGATGAGGAAGTTGGCACAGAGGTTAAGTCACTTTCTAAGCCAACATAATTGGTAGGTAATTTTGCCAGGATTCAAACCTGTTCTGATATAAAAATGTATGCTCTTACTACTTCTACTTCAGTATATCCCCCTACAGTTATTTTTTTCAAACATGTTGATCTTTTCACTATGCTTTAATCTTTTTTTCATAATTGTGGTAAAGTATACATAGCATAAAATTTTCCCATCTTAACTGTTTTTAAGTATACAATGCAGTGGCATTAAGTACATTCACATTGTTGAGCTCTACAGTTATTTGGGGCTGTTCTGTACCCCTCTAGACTGTCATTCTCTGATAACTGGGTCAGTCTACATGTTTGTATTTTCTAGGCCTCAAGCCTGATACAGTGTGGGCAGATGAATAGCATAAGAAGAAATAAGTGCCTTATCAGGCTGGTGGGATATTATTCTGGTACTAGTTGATATAACTATTTATAATTATTGTTATAAATTGGATAGTAAATAATTCTACCCTAAGCATTTCCTTATTACATTTTCTTTAAAGCGCAGCAGAAGCCAGGCACAGTGGTCCACACTTGAATAGCTACTTGGGAGGCTGAGGCAAGAGGGTCATAAATTGGAGGCCAGTATGGGCAACCTGCCAAGACCAAAATATAAAGGGTTAGGAGTATACCTTATTGGTAGAACATTTGCCTAATATGTGTCAGATTTATATCCCCCCCAACATGTACCTACACCCACACACACATTCTGTAGCAGAATGTGGCCCAGTAGATTTAGGAGTGACTAATTCTAGACCTGCAATGTTCAATTTAATAGCCACTAACCTTGTGTAGTTGTTTAAGTTAAAAATTCAGCTCCTCAGACATACTAGTCTTTCTACAAGTACTCAATAGTTACATGTACCTAGTGGCTGCTGTATGGATAGTATAGATATATAATGTTGCCATCATTGTTAAAAATTTTTATTGGGCAGCACTGTTGTAAACTTGAATTTTTTGAGGTACTGGGAATTGAACCCAGGGCCTTCATACTGTGCTACTTCACTTTTTTATTTTATATTTTGATATAGGGTCTTGCTAAGTTGCACAGAGTGGGCTCAAACTTGTGATGCTCCTGACCCAGCCTCCCAGAATGCTGGGATTACAGTTTAGACTTTTTTTTCCCCCAATGAGAAGCACTTTATTTAAAAAAATTTTTTTTTAATTTTAGTGGTACATTTTAGATAAACGTAACAATCACATTCATCATAGGGAATTTGTACCTTACCTGTACATATCTTCCCTCTTCTTTTTTTCCTCTTTCCCACCCCTCCCTACAATCCCTGTTCCCCTTGTTATTTACAAAAGCTTTGTTTCCATTTGTTCCCTTCTGTTCTTTTTTTTTTTCTTGTCCCTCCTTCCTTTCTCCTTTTCCCCCCTCCCTTGTTCCCCTTCCCTTTTGAACAATTTCTTCCCTTTTCCCAATGTAGTACACATTTTGGTCCTTATTTACACTTTCCGTTTCTCATACCAGAAAAACAATGTGGTATTTAAACGTGTGTCCGATTTATTTCACTTAAGTGTATGATCTTAAGATGCATCCATTTTCCTAGATATGTCTCAAGTTTATCCTTCTTTATAGAAGAATAGTACTCCATTGTATAAAAGTACCACATCTTCTTTATCCATTCATTGGTTGATGCGGGCATTTGGGGTGTTTCCAGGATAATAGCTGTTATAAACATGGGTGTGCATATACCACTGTGGTATGATGCTTTTAATTCTTCTGGGACGATACCAAGAAGGAAAATAGGTGGGTCAAATGGGATCTCTACTTTTAGTTTTTGAGGAATCTCACAGTGATTTCCACAGTGGTTGCACCAGTCTACATTCCCACCAACAGTGGAGAAGGGTTCCTTTTTCCCCACAGTCCCACCAGCATTTGTTATTGGTTGGTTTCTTGATAATAGCCATTCTTTCTGGAATGAAATGGAATCTCAGTGATGTTTAATTTGCATCTCTCAAATGACCAGTGATGTTGAACATTTTTTCATATATTTATTTGCCATTTCTACTTCTTCATCTGAGAAGTATCTATTCATTTCAGATGCCCATTTTTGGATTGGATCTTTAAATTTGGGGGGGTCTGATTTTTTTTGAGTTCTCTATATATTTCTAGATACTAGTCCTGAGGAACAGCTGACAAAAATTTTTTCCCACTCTCTGGGTTGTCTCTTCACTCTGTTGGTGGTTTCTTTTGTTGTGCAAAAGCTTTTTGACAAGATGAGATCCCAGTTGTTGATTCTTTGTGATATTTCCTGGGCTTTCAGAGTTTTGGCCATAAAATCTTTGCCTAAACCCTTGTCTTCAAGAGTTCTACCTATTCTATCTTCCAGCGGGGTTAGTGTTTCCGTTTTAATATTTATATTTTTATTTATTTCCATTTTAGTGCATGGTGAAAGATACAGGTCTAGTTTTAATCTTTGGCAGGTGGGAAGCCAGTTTTTCCTAAACCATTTATTAAAGAGGCTAGCTTTCACCTAGTGAAGGTGTTTGGCCCCTTTGTCAAAGATAAGTTGCATCCTCAGGTCTGTTTTTTTTTGCAAGTGCTATGCTGTTTTTATTACAGTGGCTTTGCATTATAATTTCAGGTCAGGGATTGTGATGGCCCCTGCTTTGCCTTTGTTGCCCAAAATTACTTTTGCTATTCTAGGTTTCTTCTGGTTCCAAATGAATTTTGGGATTGTTTTCTCTAATTCTGTGAGGTATGCATTGGTATTTTGATTGGAACTGCATTAAATCTGTATAATAATTTTGGGAGTATGGCCATTTTCACTGTATTGGCTCTTCCTACCCAAGAACAAGGAATAACTTTCCATTTTCTGATATCTTCTTTCATCTCCTTTTTCAGACTACTGTAGTTTTCAATGTATAGATCTTTTACTTCCTTTTTTAGATTGATTCCTAGGTACTTCATTTTTTTGGATGCTATTATGAAAGATGTTGTTTCCCTAATTTCTCTTAGTGAGTCTGTTATTTGTGTGCAGGAATGCTACTGATTTTTGAGTGTTGACTTTGTGCAAATCTACACTGCTGAATTTGATTATTAAATCTAGGAGTATTTTGGTGGAGTTTTGGGATCTTCTATGTAGAGTATCATGTCATCTGCAAATAATGATAATTTAATTTCTTCCTTTCCTATCTTATTCCTTTTTATTTCTTTCTCTTATCTAATTGCTCTAGCTAATGTTTCCAGAACTATATTGAATAAGAGTGGTGATAGTGGGCATCATTGTCTTGTTCCTGATTTTAGGGTGAAAGCTTTCAGTTTTTGTCCATTTAGTACAATGTTGGCTGTTGGTTTGTCAAAGATGGTGGCTTTGATCAGATTGAGCTAAAGACCATCTATTCCAATTTTCTGTAGGGTTTTTTATCATGAATGGTTGTTGCACTTTGTTGAATACTTTCGCTGCATCTGTTGAGATGACCATATGGTTTTTGTTCTTGGCTCTGTTGATATGGTGTATCACACTGATTAATTTGCATATGTTGAACTATCCCTGCATGCCTGGGATGAATCCTACTTGGTCATAGTGTATAATCTTCTTGATGATTTGCTGCACTCTGCTTTCCAGTATCTTACTGAGGATTTTTATGTCTATGTTCATTAAGGAGATTGGCCTGTGGTTCTCTTCTTTTGGTTAGATCCTTCTCTGGTTTCGGTATTAGGGTAATGCTTGCTTCCAGGAATGAGTTTGGGGGTATTGTTTCCCTTTCAATTTCATTAAAGAGTTTGAGGAATAGTGGCATTAGATCTTCTCTAAATTTCTTGTAGAATTCAGCAGTGAATCTGTCAAGACCTGGGCTTTTCTTTGTTGGTAGGTTTTTAATTATATCTTCAATTTCATTGGCTGATATTGGGTTATTTAAAATCTTTGTATCTTCTTGATCCTGCTTTGATAATTCATATGTATTTAGGAATTTGTCCATTTCTTTTGTATTTTCCATTTTATTAGAATAAAGGTTCTCAAAGTAGGTATTGATGATCTTCTGGAGCTCTGCAAGATCTGTTGTGATTTTACCCTTTAATTCCTAATTGTATGGATATGATATGAGTCTTTTATTTCCTTTTTTTTTTTTTTTGGTGCTGGGGATCAAATTTAGAGCCTTGTGCTTGCAAGGCAAGCACCTGAACCACTGAGCTAAATCTCCAGCCCTTATTTCCTTTTTTTGATAAGGTTGGCTAGACGTTTGTCAATTTTATTTAATCTTTCAAAGAACCAACTTTCTGATTCATTAATTCTTTCTATTGTTTTCTTAGTTTCAATTGCATTAATTTCCTCTTTGGTCTTTGTAATTTCTTCCCTTGTACAAGCTTTGGGCTTGACTTGCTCTTCTTTCTCTAGAACCTTGAGATTCAGCATTAAGATGTTTATTCGAGATTATTCTGTTTTTCTGTTATGGGAGTTCACCATTATAAATTTCCCATGTAGGACTGCTTTCAATGCATCCCATAAGATTTGGAATGTTGTACTGGCATTATCATTTAACTGTAGAAATTGTCTAATTTCTTTAATTTCATCTGTAACCCTTTGGTCGTTCAGGAGGGTGTTATTTAATTTCCATGTGTTTATGAAGTTTTTGTTGTTCCTTTTGCCATTGATCTCCAGTTTCATTGTACTATGATCTGATAATATGCATGGGATAATTTCAGTTCCTTCACATTTACTTAAGCATGAGCTATGAGCTTACTATGAGCTAGTATGTGGACTGTTTTGGAGAAAATCCCACGTGCAACTGACAAAAATGTATATTCTGAAGTTGTTGGGTGGAACACTCTGTAGGCATCTACTAAGTGCATTTGTTCAAAAGTTTGATTCAGTTCTGATATTTCTCTTAATTTTTTGTCTAGTTGATCTGTTTGTGACAGTACGGGTATTTAGGTCCCCCATTACAATCGTATTAGTGCTCATTTGGTTTTTCATGTCTGTTAATATTTGGTTTATATAGTTGTGTGTGCTGGTATTTGGTGCATATATATTTATGATTGTTATCTCTTCCTCTTGGATTGTTCCCTTTACAAGAATGTAGTGACTTTCTTTATGTCTTTTAGTCTTGGCTTGAAATCCACTTTGTCTGCAAATAGAACAGCTACTCCTGCTTTTTTCTGGGTTCCTGTTGCATGAAGTATTGTTCTCTATCCTTTGAGTTTCAGTCAGTGAATTTTTTTTTGAATTAAATGTATTTCTTGTATGCAGCATATTGTTGGATCTTGCTTCCTGATCCATTCTGCCAGTCTATTTTGATCTGTGAATTCAGACTGTTTACATTGATGGCTGTAACTGATACGTATTGACTTACCCTTGTCATGTGATTTTCCTGTTGTTGGTTCCTCCTTTTCCCCCCTGTTTAATTACTTGCCCTGCTTGGTGAATTTGTTCTGTTGGGGCTCATGAAGCTGTAGTCCTCGTTATCTCTTTCTAGAATGTCTTTCCGAATTTTGGAGTGCTGGTTTGGTGTCATGAGTTTCTTCAGGTGTTCTTTGTCATGAAAGTGTCTTACTTCTCTGTCAATTTTGAAAGATAGTTTTGCAGATCAATCTGAACTGGAGGTTGTTTTTTTTTAGGGCTTAAAATACTTCACTCCAAACTCTCCTTGACTTGAGGGTTTGCATTGAGAAGTCTACTGTGATTCTGATGGGCTTTTCTTTATAGGTGATTTGTTTCTTTTCTCTACCAGCTTTTAATAATCTTTTCTTGTGGTGAATTTCTGGAATCTTGACTATTATATGCCTTGGGGTAGATTTTCTTTTTAGTCATGACTAATTAGAGTTTTATGGCTAATTGGAGCCTCATTTATCTGTATGTAATAATCATTTTAATAGCCCTAGAAGATAAATGCTGTTGTTGATTTCAGTTTACAGCAGTATTTGGGTCTGTCTCCTTCAGATCATATGGACTTGGAATGGAAGAGGTATCGTCTGTAAAGAAAAATCAAGGTGCAGTTAGCAGAGGAGGGAATGGTTACTAGGCAGATGAAATCAGTAGATGCCTGCTTTTACTTTTTGAGTTATCTTTGTGTTTGGATTTGATCTAGTTGCTTTGAGTTCAGAATATTGGTTTTTAGAAGATTCATTAACACTGTCCTTTTTTGATACCTGTAATATAGTCCTTTCATTTAATGTTGAGAATTTGAAGCCCAGAATAAGAAGTGACTTGCCTCAGGTGATAGAATTAAAGGCAACTTGAGTTAGAACCTAGAAGGGGTCTAACTTTCCCATTATTCAGTATTCCTGCTTTCCTGTGCTTTGATCCTTTTTTTCAGGTCAGTATGTACTAGGCGAGTGCTCTACTACTGAGTAAGTCCTCAACCCATGGTCAGTGTGTACTGTATTAAGGATTTGCATAGTTTCAGTTTTACTTCTGGCAGGATGTTCAGTATTCAACCCATGTGTAAAGATGAGCTATTTCCTCATTGTGCAGAAACAAGTTTCTGTTAGTTGTAAGCTACCTAGTTCATGGAATTTTGCTACAGCATCTTGACTGGAGTAAGACATCTGGTGTTTCTCTGTGGTTATTCTGATTCCCATTGCCTGCATGTAGAGGTCTTCTCAGCTGCTTGGTAGCATTAGACCTCTGGTGTTTTAGATTCAATCTCCTCATTTAGACATCCTTCCACATGCTGGCCAGACTAGACTTGATTCAGTCTTCTAATTCTGTGTCTTTCTTTGCCAAAACTGATCCAGAGGCAGGTTGTGTTTTCTTTTTAGCTCATCTTACATCTGGTAGCTTCCATAATGCATCAAAATTTTTTCAAGGCGTAGAAGCAGTTCCATAGATGGCAAGACCTGGTCCCTACCCTTGAAGAGCTCATTACCTAGTGAAAGAGGCAGGTATTTATATCATTCATTTATCATTTGGTAGGTTCTGGAGAGGCCTTCTTCTCTTGTCCATGTTTCATAAAGGTGATTAATAATTAAGCTGAATCTTGAAGGATTAATACTTTTTCTAACCAAGTGGAGGAAGAGGAAATAGGAAGGCAAGAAAGCACATCGCATGTTTGGTGAGTGGCGTGGCCAAAATAGCCCAGGATTGCAAGGGACTTTAAAAACTGCTTAAACAGTTCTCTTGTTACTTGAATCCCTGTTCTCCCACATGGCTGCCAGTTGCTCATTCAGTTTCTGGCTGCCCAGCTCTGATGACCAAAGAGGCTTTCATACCCTTCTAGCCCTAATTGTATCCTCCTCCCTCTCTTCATCCTCCTTGTTATTGTCATCTGCAATGTTGGAGGTTGAACCCAGGAGCTCACATGTGCTCACCAAGTACTTGACCACTGAGCTATATCCGGAGCTCTTTTTTGGTTTTATTTTGTGGCAGGGTCTCATTAAGCTGAGGCTGGTCTCAGACTTGTAATCCTCCTTCCTGTGTCAGTCTCCTGAGTAACTGGGGTTACAGTTGTGCACTACTGTGTCAGGCTTGCTGTATTGTTGTTGAATTTACTGTTTATATTCAACGGTTTATTTTTTATTAAATAGCTACTGAGTGGCAGGCACATGAGAGGTAAAGGAGTGTAGCATGAACAAGACAGGCCAGGTCCATACCCTTGTGGAAAAGTCTAATGGTAGAGTTCGACACTAAACACATTATTCTGTGTTGATGAGGGTTATGAAGAAACAGCCATAGGTGTTACAGATAATTATAACTGGGGAGGTGATTTTGTGTGTGAGAGAAGGGTGAAGGAGGCCAGAGAAAGCTTTTTTGAAGAAATGTGTAAACTGAAAATGAGTAGAAAACAAATAGGAGAAAGTAGGCAAATAGAAAAAAATAACTTCAATCAACTATATAGAAAGGACTTACTGCCCTTCACTGTGATTGATTTTTCTTTCCAGCATAATAGCTATGTATCACAGACAAATGTAGCTTAGGCTTTTTAGACAAATGTGCTTTGAGAGTTGTTTATTCCAACCTGAATAGCTTGTCATTTTTATTTTTTTGGTGCTGGAGATTGAATCCAGGGCCTTGTGCATGCTAAGCATGTTCTTTGCCACTAAGTTACACTTCTATCCTGAATAGTGTTTTTATTAATGGAAGAATTGCTTCTGTTTATTTGGCAGCAAAAATTTCAGCACCTATGAAAACTTTAAATGAAATTTCTCTGTTTGATATGTAAGTTCTTATTTTGTTTATTTATTTTTTTTTTGGAGTAGAACATGACAGTTACTAAATCAGTTGTAATCTTCCTCTGAGATTTTTTTTTTTTTGTGATGGTACTGGAATCAAACCCAGGGCTTCATACATGCTAGGCAAACACTCTACCATTGAATTATGTTTCCAGCTCTTCCTGTGGGTTTTTAATGCAACTGACATTGGCATGCTTCTTCTTACTTACTTGTACTCGTCCTTGAGTTCCTGCTATGTGCTAAGCATTTTATATTGGTATTGCCTTTAATCTTCATTACTACTCTGTAGATAACACCAACAGATAATTGCTGTTATCTCCATTTTTATATAGTAAGGTGATAAAATGGAAAATTAGAGGGATATAAAATAGCTAATTGTTAGAGGTAGCATTCAAACTCAAATTAATCTTTTTTTTGGAGTCAAAGTCTCATGTTCCAGGTTGGCCTTGAACTCACTTTGTAATACAGGCTGGTTTTGAACTCACAGTGATCCTCCTGCTTCAGCCTCCTCAGTCCTAGGATTGTAGGTGTGTGCTACCATACCTGGATCCCCAAATTGATTTCTGAGTGAATTTTTTCCCCCACTATGTGATACTTGGTCAGTCATACTTGGAATCAGCTTGGCGTAATTCACAAATCATAAACTTTTTTCCTGTTGTTTTCTTTTTAGGTTTCTGTCAGGATGAATTGACAGAACTTGATCCAGGCTCTAGTAAGTTCTGAATGTTCCCCACTGTTTGTTGGTAAGAAACAAATGTGTGTGTATGCTTTTAAATATATAACTTAAGATGTCATTGAAAAGCTTTATGTAGTTTACTCAGATTTTATTTCACTTGAATTTATAATTATGAGAGTGGTATTCTATCTTTTATAATATGTTTTCTTTTTCTTTTCCTAATATTGCTCAATGGCCAGGATGTACCTATTTATGGAAAGTTGGTCTGCTAAAAATTTCTTTCTAGTACCAGTCTTGCTCTGGCCTCCATCCTTCTATGAAACCAGAAGCAACAGCAAAAATTGTAGTCTCACAGCCACTTTCTAAGGTATTGGTTAGTTTTGACAGTTTATTTCAAAGAAAGATTATGCTTTGTTTGCAAATTTGTAATAAGCTTTGGTACCCATTTAATTTGTAAAGCATTTGCATCTGCATGCTTATGGGTTAAGGTAGAAGAGTGACCATTTCAACGTCGAGTTAAATGATGATGCTTTTCAGGGCTTGAAGTTAGCATAGTACACAAGCTTATTCTCCCTTTATATATATGCTTAGTAGCAACTGAAAATACCCCATGGCATTTGCTGCAGAAGGGTTTTAATGGTCTCATAAAAGTTGTTGAATTATTCTGCTTACTGGGTCAAGTAATCCTAGGTCATTTAAATTTTATGTATAGAATATCCATGATGATGTACAGACCTCTCCATTCCACAAGAGTAGGCATAGTTTTTTTTTTTTTTTTCTTTTTGGTGTGGGGAATCAAACTCAAGTCCTTGTGCTTGCTAGGCAAGCACTCTAACCCCTGAGCTAAATCACCAGCCCCAAGTGGGCATAGTTTTATGTTTCAGTATAGAATGGAAGTCACCAAGAAATCATCTTTTAAGGAAAAAGTTGTACTTCAGTGGGTTGGCATGTAGCTCTAGAATAAAGCACTTGCCTAGCATTTGTGAGGTTCTGGGTTCAATCCCCAGCATCACCAAAAGAAAAAAATGTACTTAGTATATGTAGGTAGTATTCTCAGTAATCCCTGTATTTTTCTTTGTGAAGTTAATACTATTTTTATCCTTTCTCTCTGAAGAAATATATACAGTTTTGATTATTATAATAAGACAAAAAAGTAAAAATTTAACATGTCAGTTTGTACAAATCTTGGGGTTTTTTTTTTGTTTGTTTGTTTGTTTGCTTTTTGAGACAGGATTTCACTATGTGGTCCAGGCTGGTCTTGAACTCACTGTGTAACTCAGGCTGGCCTTGAACTCAGTGATCCTTCTGCCTCAGCCTCCCAAGTGCTGGGATTACAGGCATGTGTCTCCACACGTGGCAAATCTTGGGGTTCAGATGGACACATTTAACACTATTAAGTTATAGGAACCCTGAAGATTGAGAATGGGATGTGTGTGTTGTATTAAATCAAATCTAGTTTTTGATAATACAGATTCTGTGGGTTCTGAGTGGAAAGGAATAATATATCCTATGTTACCTCATGGCGTTTTCACATTAGGTTGAGAATAGCAGGAATTTTTCTCTATCGTATCTTTGGAATTTGGAAGCCCCAGTGTTCTCTCCCTCTCCCAAGTTTCTGGTTGGGGAAGCCTGCTCACATTTGCTTATTTTGCTCACATTTGCTGTTAATTTCCAGTTGTGCTTGGCAGTGGTTACAGATAGTAGATTTGGGAGAACAGGTGGGATATATTGGACCTAGTTAAGGAAAGATGAATTTAGTTTAATTCAAAAGGCCTTTTTCATCTTTTCTCTGGTAGAGCAAATGGGTAGCTATGCTTAGAATATAGGCAGCTGTTCACTCTGACTGCCTATGATTCCTGGACTTCCTGGAGTCCAATGTTATGGCACAGGTTCAGGCTAAGTTCATTTCTACAAGAAGTGCCCGTATACCATGCCCATTAGCATAAGCTCAGGGCAGCCAAAGGTCAAGAGAAGTTCAAAACAGCATAACCTTTCTGTGTTTCTGTTTCCAAATAACCCCAGTCTGCCCTGCTCCCCGATTTTTTTCCCTCAGCCATCATGTTTACCGTGTAGTTGTAAAACTCAGGAGAACAAGGGCTGACTTGATACAAGAGAAGCTAGAGAATAGAAGTCATTGTTGCTTAAAACAGGAGAAATAATTGATTTATGTTTGGGGGCCAATTAGGCTATAAAACAGGAACAGTAAAGGGACCTGTGACTTCAGGATGGCTCTTACTCTCATTTCTGTCCCACAGACAAGGGGCTCCCCAATAAAGGCTGTCAGCTTTCTAGGCTAAATTATTAATCCTTTCATGGCTCTCAGGGATTGTAAACAGCACATAATACAGGGAAACAATTGGTACTGTTCACTTATTGGGCAGATAGAGGGTCAAAGGGTAAATAGTTAGATTAGCAACAGCTGTTCTTCCTCCGTTGAACTTTTGTCTCATCTATTTCAGCTAAGTTATTTTTGAATTTTTGGTCTAGATATAATATCTATTTTTTGTAATATACTAAAATAATTACATTGAGCATAAACATAGACCAAAATTGAAAACACTCAGTTTTATTTCCATTTTCAGAGTTGAAGATGAACATTCTTTTTTGTATGTGCTATGTCATCTGATGTTCAGAGAACGCCATCCCAAGGAAAGGAACTACTTGAAGTTAGATCAGAAGCTTTTTAGCTGCCGCTTGCCCCCGCCAACTGGTTGAGGGCTCTGGTGTAGCTAAATTAAAACAAATTGCGTTTGTTTAACCTAGTAGTAGAATAATGTATGTTCATTGTGGAAAATACTGAAAGGCAAGTAAAATCAACCCTAATAGCACCACATAGAAATAACCATTATATCTCATTTGACAACATGCTCTTCCCGTTTGTGTCTGAGCTCATCTTTTACATAGTTAGGAATTATATTTAACCGTTCTCTTATTCTTGGGCATTTAGGTTGTTTCTGCGTTCTGAATAATGCCCACAGGGAACATGTTTGCTTACAGAATTTTCATCTACATTTCAAATGAGTGCTTGGCCTTTTATGTAGGCAAAAACTTCTGAATTAAGAGCACAGACTCTGGCTCATGATTGCTCAACTTGGCTTCAATATTTATGAACTCTGTGAGCTTGGTTATTTAATCTTTGTATCTGAGGCTTCTCATCTATAAAATAGGGATAATAAAAGTTTATTCTTATTAGGGCTGTTGTAAGAATTAAATAAACTAATATATAAAGGGATTAGAATAAAATAATGCTTGGCAAATGGTCCCCCCACCGCCCTTTGAGGCCCTGGGATTGAACCTATGACTTCCGCCTGAAGTCTCCTTAAGTTGCTGAATTGTCCAGCTGGGCTTGAATTTGCAGTTATCCTGGCTTCATCTTCCCAGAGTGATGGAATTACAGGTGTGTGCTACTACACCCTGCTTAAACACTATTAAATGTGTGCTATTTTAGCCTGTGTAGTGGAATGTTGAAATTCTCAGGTTTGTGCTAATGGGCTGTTGTAACTGCATTTTGTTTTTTGGTGGGGGAGGGGATGCTGCGGCTAGAACTCAGGGCCTTGGATTTGCTATGCAAGTGCTCTACCACTACTAAATTCCCAACCCCTGTAACTGCATTTTAATGACACAAAGAAGAATCGATCCAAATATAGGTTACTACTTCAAGTAAATATTCCAGTCACAAGAACAGAGCCCATGTACTGCTGACCATTTTGGCAAAGGTTGTTCTTTACCACTTCGTTAACTGTTAGAGAGTTTAGCCCACTTATCCCACCAGAAGCAGGTAACCTCCACAATGACCCCTGCTAACCCACTTAATTTAATCTCTTAGGAAACTAAAGAAGTTAACCCTTTGCTTTACAAATACACAGATTATGTACTTTCTTCTTTGGCTAATAGCAAGGTCTAAGAGAAAGCATTCTGAGGGGGACCTGAAAGTTTAGTCATTCATCTCCTTTGGCATACTGGTAAACTTGCACCAAGCAGGGGCCTGTGGGTGATGGCAAGATAAAAAACAGCCTTACGTTAGGACAGTGTGTCACCATTAACTTTCACTTGCTGTTGGGTATCTCCAGGAGTCAGTCTTCTGAGGAAACTTGTACCCATACACCCATGTTGAGATGTATAGTTACCATAGGCTCTGTCCAAAATTCTAGTATTCTATCCTGTGTCGTAATGGTTCCATTTGTAGTTGTCGCATTGTATGTTGTAGTTTTGGGTTTGAAAAAGTAGTTCATGTAGACTCAAGGACAGTATTATGTGCAGAAAATGAATTGAAGAGAGAATGTTAGAGATTGAGCAAGAGAAGGGAATTACCATTAACATATGTACCAGGCACTTTTCAAATACTCTGTAGTTGTGAGAAGAGTTGTATCATTTATGAAATATCTAATTTCAAGTTTGACCTTGTAGAGTGGCTTTTATCACATTATAGTAATGATAGCAGATATTTATTTTGTAATGCACAAAGTGCTTCAAATGCATTTTTAAATTAAGAGTATGCCTGTTTTACAAATGAAAACTATGAGATTTGAAGGATTAAATAACTCACCCCAAAGTCACAGTGAAGTATGACTTTGGAGCCCCTGTTTAATCTGTCTGGTTTGTGGCTCTCTTGATTGTGAAGTCTCAGTTGTAGCCATGGTGAGAGAGTTTAAGGCAGTATGGTCATTTATAATGTATATATTTGGGCTTTTTATGCACAAAAGAATGAGGGCTATTTTTAAAGTGTCATTTGGGCACCCTTTGCATATATTGGGATGACTTGGGCCCCAAAGTGGAATAGGTTCCCAAAGAGATTTCTTCTCAGGTTAGGATTATTTCATCAGTTGTCAGGCAGGTTCTTTCTTGAAGCCCATTAAGATAAATCCACAAATCTCTGGTTTTTCCTTCTTACATCCTTTTTTCCATAACATTCTCTTTTTGAGTTAGGTATTTCATATTCATAACAGTTCTAGGAGCCTGCTTTCCATGCTTCAGCTGAATCTACTGGGTCACTGCTAGATCCCTTCTTCTGAATGTGACCTTTACTGGGGAGTTCCCTTCTGATAAGGGTTCTTTTGAACAAGGTATGAGTGTGGTATGAGACCCAGAGCTTAGGTGGGATTCTCCTCCCCTTGACCTCTGCCCCTGTTGCAGAGCTTATACTGAGTTAGCAGGACTGTCTACGGAGCCAAGAGTTTAGCACTTGTTTACAGTTGATGAAAAGGTAGTTGCGTTCAAAGGCAGTTATTGACCCTTAGATAGTCATGAATGTCTACCACTATCTTTGGTGGGTGTAGGGAATGCTTGAACATCTAAACCTGGAGATTTGTAATGGATGACTAAGGAATGGAAAGAAACTCTGAGACCAGATAGGTTGTAGCAATTGTTCTTTTGTGGGAGCAGCATTGTAGCATTTTGAGATCAGGGAAGGATTCTTACAAACGTTTGTTGTATTTCATTTTTTATTTTTATTTTTGGGGTTTTTTTTTGGTGCTGGGGATCGAACTCAGGGCCTTGTGCTTGGAAGGCAAGCACTCTAACCACTGAGCTAAATCCCCAGCCCCTGTATTTCATTTTTTAAAAAAGTGGAAAGTGATTGTTTAAATTCAATATATGATAACAGCAAGTAAGTGGGAATTCTCTTTTTGGGTGTCTCAGCAAAGAGAAAATTTGCTGTGTTTGTGTAAATAATATCAGTAGTGGAGAGATACCCTAGATAGTCAACCTCTTCAAGGTATACATAGTTTTACAAATGAGCATTTTTTCTAAACAGTTTTATGGTTCTCTAAGTACACTGAGAGTATAGCACCTTAATCTCAAATAAGGATTTTTCTTTTCTTTTTTTGAGGCATGGTTTCATTATGTAGTCCAGGCTGGTTTTAAACTCTTAGCGATCCTTCTGCCTCAGCCTCTTGAGTGCTGGGATTTTAGGTGTGTGCCTGCATCCCCAGTTCCTCAAATAAATCATTAAATGCCTTCTCTAGGCATGCCTTAGCCTCTTTACCCGAAGTTGCTGATGTTTATAGGTCCAGTTTCTGTTGTGGATATAAATCTGAAAGAAAAGCTGTCTTGGAAGGATGACAGTCACTGTGAACCAAAAGTGAACATGTCATATTGTGTAAGCATAGTAAAAGATTAAACTGCAGAATAGTAAGATGCAAAGTAAAAATACAGTATATATTTTTTTCTTCTATTAGTGCAGCATTCCATATGCTAAGCACAGTTTGATCTGTTGGTGTGTTTTGACTTTCTTGCACGATGTTTAAATAAAAGCATGTTAGTTGTTAGTGTTTGAAACCTGCAGGAGTTTTACGAAAATACGAATCTCTTGATTTCTTGGTAAATTGAAGCTGTGCTCCTGAGCTTGGCTTTCTGTGTGTTACCTGTCACTTGGAACAGTGTGGTGGCTGCCCTCTGAGCTGAGCCTCCACTCTTAGGACCGCCTGCCGCCTCTGCCTCAGTCTGTTCCCTGTCTGTCTTCTGCAGGCGTGAAAGAGTGCAGCACTGCAGAGATGATGAGGGTGTCAGAGAATGGGAACTCTTGTAATAGCTACCAAAACTTTTAATGTGTTTGTTTTCGTAGAGTTAGCAGTTTAAAATTTAAAAATATAAAATTAAAAATCACAGATTTAGGAGTTTACAGACCTAGGAATTTGTCCTAAAGAAATGACAATCATGCCGAGTACATAGTCACAGATATTCTTCTTACCCTTTGTAGTAGTGACGAAATTGGAAATGCCTCAGAAGTTTAATAGGGGACTAATAAAATGGATTGGCGTCATTCATGCGGTGGTATAAGTACTACAGATGTGTTATGGAGAAGGCATATTTTCATCTGGAAGAAGATACACTGAACTGTTAACGGTGGTATCTTTGGAAAAATGGAATTACAGAATAACTCAATCTCTGTGACTTAATTTTTTTTTTTAAGGATTGTTCATTATTAAGGAAAAAAGATAAGTATTAAAAAAAACAACTGGTTCTCATTTCAGTTGCCATTTCCAAGGCTGTTCTGCCAGACTGAGCCGCTTAGGCTCTAGCTTGCCTCTTTAGAGCACAGGTTTTGCATTCAGAATTCTCTCTTGAAATTGGTCTAAGGAAGGGACATTAGTGTCTTCAAGATGCAGCCCAAGAACAGAATAAAAGCCTACGGCAGTATTTTTAGGGTGCTGATTGCAGCCCTATTTCCATTTACTAATCGAACGATCAGAATTGGCCTCCTTTTCAGTGTTTGGAGGCTGAGCTGAGATGATCAAGAATGAGGGGAGCTCACAGTAGCTTCTCTCGTGAATTGGGCTGTCCTGGCAGTGGCAGGGTTGGTTGCTGGAAGGGACTCCGCCAAAATGCCTGGTGTGTGCAACAGTGGAAAAAACCTGGAAGTTTGTATGCTGGAATTGCTGTTTCCTTGCTGAGTGATCATCCGCAACCTGTGAAGCTCATTTTCTTCATCCATAACAGTAATAATTCCCCTTAGGGGTTGTTATAAAAAACAAGATAATACTGTATGAGTGAATTGCTGTTGTAGTCAAACCTGCATCTTTCTCCTTTATTGAAATACAGATTTTTCTAACATTTTTGAGGGATTAGTATTTAATGAGTACTTACAGTATGCTGACATTAAAACATTATTTACTCTTCCCGGCAGCTCTATGAGGTTATTCTCAACTCTTATTCTCTCCATTTTACAGATGAGGAAACTGACAGTTTAACACTTGGCCAAGGTCACACAGCTGGTAAGTGGCAAAGCTGAACCTGTGTGATCCCAAAGCCCATGTCCTTTTTATCTCTTTAAAGTTGAGGTATGGATTTACATACAATGAAACACACAGATCTAAAGTTTGACATTCAAGCAGTGTGTGTACCCTTGTAATCTGTACTCCATCAAGGTAAGAACATGTTGATCCTTTCTGCAGATTCTCTTCTGTTTTTCCCAGTTGACCCCACTGCTCTACCCCAAGAAGCAGTAACTTCTGATTTCTGTTTTAATTGATTGGTTTTGCCTGTTCCAAATGTCATAGACACAAATGCTCTTTTCTGCTCTTTTTTCAGCACAGTTATGTGAGATTAATTTATAATGCAGGTGTTAATAGTTCTTTTTATTGCTGAGTGTTACTCCATTGACTGTGTGACAGTTTACCTATTCACCTGTTGACACCTGGCTTTTTCTAGTTTTCAGCTATAATAAATGAGCTATACAACTTCTCGTATAAGATTTTTTAAGGATATGGTTTTATTTCTCTTAGATATACCTAGGAATTGTTGGCTGTAATCATATGTGGTAGATGTAGATGAAGCTTTTTATGAAATTTCCAGTTTTCCAAAATGTTAATACATTTTGTAATTCTAGAGGTATATGAGTTCCAAACATTTGATAACATTTGCAAAAATTTAATAGTGTCAATCTTTTAGTCATTCTGGTGAGCATTTTGTAATGGGATTGATGTGGTTTCAATTTGCATTTCTCTGATGACTAAATTGGTCATGTTTTCTTGTGCTTATTGGCAATTCATACGTGTCATCTTTTTAAAGTGCTTAAGACTTGGCCATTAAAAATGTTCTTTGCCTACTTGTTGATTTGTAGGCATTTTTGTTCTTGATGCAAGTCCTTCATCAAATGTATGTGTTGTAAATAATCACTCCTGGTCTATGGCTTTCCCTTTTACTTTTTAACTTTTTTTTTTTTTTTTTTTTTTAAATGAAACAAGGTCTTGCTATGTAGTTCAGTCTGGCCTTGAACTCACTGCATAGCACAGGTTGGCCTTGAACTTGAAGCGATTGTCCTGTCTCAGCCTCCAAAGTGCTGGGATTGCAGGCATGTGCTACTATGTCCAGCACATATTTTTAAAACATACTTTATGATGATCAGGACTTTTAAATTTTTACGAAAAGTAAATTTTTAAAATTTATGATTAATGCTTTCTGTGTCCTCCCGAAGAAATCTTGGCCTAACCTAAGGTTGCAAAGATACTCTATGTTTTTGTATTAGTTTTATCATATTATTTATACTTATATCTGTATTCTATCTTAAAGTAATTTCTGTAAATTATGAAGTAGGAATCTTTTATTAATTTGTTCCGTCACCATGTTGAAAAGACTTTCCTTATTGTATATTTTGATGTTCTTGCTGAAAAACAATGTATGCGTGTCTCTCTATGGACTTTGTATCTTTTCAGTTATTCTCTTATTGTTTCACAAGAAGTATGATTTCTTTCTTTTTTGGGGTGGGGTTGCTGGGGACTTCACTCAGGGCCTTGTGCTTGCTAAGCAAACTCCCTACCACTTGAGCTAAACCTCCAACCCCAGTACCATGATTTCTTGATTGCTATAGCTGTATAATAAATCTTGGAATCGGGTAGAGTTAGTCCTTCAACCCTGTCCTTCCTTTTCACAGTTAGTTTGCCTTAGTTTTTTTTTTCATTTTTATATAATTTAGAATCAGCTTTTCATTTTTTAAACAAAAAAGCCTGCTAAGAATTTAGAGTGTCTTTATTTTTCTTCATTATTTTGAAAAGCTTAGTGTTGTAATCTTTTACATCTTTCTTCTTTAAACTTACTGCTAAGTATTTTGTTTTTTAATGCTATAATAATATTGTTTTTAAAATTTATTTTCTAATTGTTGCTGGTATATAGAAATGGAATTGATTTTTGTGTATTGAGCTTGTACCTTGTAACATTGTTAAATTTATTTACTAGTTCTGGTAACTTTTAAGAATAAATTCCTTGGGACTTTTTATGTGTATATCTGTGAATAAAGACTTATGTCTTCATTTTTGATTATGACTTTTATTTTTATTAACTTAGTGCACCGGCTAAGATTCCCAGTACAATGGCAGATAGAAGTGATGAGAATGAGGTTCTTGTTTGTTCTTAATCTTAGGGTGAAAACATTCAGTTTTACTACCAAGTATGATGTTCATGCTTATTGGATTTTCTTTTTTCCTTTTATTTTTTTAATTGTAGTAAAATACCTGTAGCATAACATTTACCAACTTAACTGTTTCTGACTACATTGTTCAGTAGTATTGAGTATATTCAGTTGTGCAACCTCACCAACATCTATCCACAAAACTTCTTATCTTGCAAAACTGAAACTTGGTACCCATTGACAATAAGTACCCATTCCCCATGGGCCCTGTCAACCTACAAGTGAAATGAAATAGTCATATATGTAAGGGCTTTTTCCTGGGCTCTCTATTCCATTGGTTTATATGTCTGTTATTATGTCAGTACCACACTGTTTTGATTCCTGTGGCTTTGTAATAGTAAGTTTCTATCTTGAATAGTAAGTTCCTCTATGAATTTGACTACTACAGGTATTTCATACAGTGGAATTGTATAGACTACTACATGTCCTTTTCTGACTAGCTTATTTCACTTAGCATAATATCCTCAAGGTTTATCTATATTGTATAGTGTGTTCGAATTTCCTTACTTTTTAGGGCCAAATAATATTGTTATATATATTGCATGTTGTTTATCCATTTACCCATTGATGGACACTTGAGTTTCTTCCACTGTTTGGCTATTGTGAATAATCCTGCTATGCATGTGGGTGTGCATAGGTGTATATCTCTCTTCTTTTTTTGGTGCTGGGGATTGAACTCAGGGCCTTGTGCTTGCTAGGCAAGCACTCTAATCACTGAGATAAATCCCCAGCCCCAGGTGGGTATATCTCTTTGAATCAGTCCATCTGCTCGCCTGAGTGCCAGCCTGCTTGCTTTCCCTCTTTCCTTCCCTCTCTTCCTTCTTTTTTTCCTTTGGCAATATTGGAGGTTCAACACAGGGCCTTTGCATTGAGCTACACTCCTTCCCCTTTTTATTTTTTTTATTTTGACACAGGGTTTCCTTAAGTTTCCTGGACTTGCCACCAATTTGGGATCCTCCTGCCTCAGCTTCTGGAGTAACTAGGATTCCTACCATGGCTGGCAGGAATTGTATTTTTAATTTGTGTGTTTTGTTTTGTTTTTTTTTTTTGTGACAGGGTCTCGCTATGTAGTTTGTGCTGGCCGTGAACTCACTGTGTAGCCCAGGCTGGCCTCAAACTCAAGTGGTCTTCCTGCCTCAGCCTCCTAAATGCCTGGACTATGCCCAGCTCCCAGTTTACTTATTATTTCTTTTTGGGTCTGTGCTTCTGGTATCATAGACAAGAAACCTGAAAGTCTTTAATGTCAAGTTTAGTTTTTCTGTATGTTTCAATATTCAGCTTCATTGTTTCCCATGTGGATGTCATTTTTCCAGCTCCATGTGTTGAAGAGGCTATTCTCCATTGGAGGAGGGAACCTTTTCAGAAACCTTTTGGTCTCATCATCCATGTACCAGGCCCTGCCTTTGATCTTCAGCAACATGAAAAAAGAAAAAAAATTGCCACGTATTTGAGGGTTGTTTTTTTCCCCTTTAGGCTCTCTGTTCCACTGGTACATATGTCTGACACTATTTTGATTACTGTAGTTTTATAGTAAATTTGAAAATCAGAGATTTTTTTGGTAACTTCTTTTTGTCACCTTGAGAAAGTTCCCTTCTAGTCATAGTTTGCAAAGAATTTTTATCATGAATATGTGTCACACTTAAACTTTTTAAACAGTATTTCTCAGTCTTGATATTTACATTGTTAATGTGGTGAATTGCACTGACTCAATTTTGAAAGTTGAACTATCTTTATAATCCTGGGGTATATCTCATGTTGTGATGTATTTTAACTTTCATACCTTGGTGAATTACGGATTTTGTGATTATGTTTGTAAGAGTCAAAGCTTTTGTCTTAACCTCAGTGCTGTACTGTCTCCAAAAGCTTTTTCTTTCTTTTCTTTTTTTAAATTCATTAGGCATTTTGTGCACGGTGTCCTAATCTTTTGTGTTGTCATAAGCTGCCAACTGGTTTTCTAAATAGGTGTGGGAGCTATCCTCCTGCTTCAGTTTGGAAGTCTCCATCTAGTGGTTTGTTCTGGAAGCACAGAGGTAGAGCCTGTGATGATGTGCTGGTGTGCATTTCCACTGGGGCCACCAGGTGGCGACAGGCCCCAGCTGAGGCGCGAAGAGCAAGGCCTGGACAGAAAAATCACAGAACACTCTGCGTGTTTGCAAAAACTCAAGTCTAAACAGAACAACAAGATTTTCTTAAAAGTAGTGCAGTTAGAATTCGAAATTTGAATGAACCAAAGGGAACACCTTTAGTTCATTCTAAGCACATACAAAAACTAGATGGCACCCTGTTTGCCATCTCCTTTCCCTTGCTTCTCGAATGTCAAAATCTTGGCTTATTCAATGGATAGCTAGTAACCTCTGTGAATATTAGATTAAAGTAGCGCAGATCCTTAATAAAAGGGGATCTCAATTCAGGGAGTGGGGACAAAAAGGATTTTTTGTTGCTGAGCACTTCACTTCACAGTGAGCTACATCCCCAATCCTTTATTTAGATTTTTTGTTTTTGGGACAGGGTCTTGCTATGTTGTCCAGGTTGGCTTTGGACTTGAGGTCCTCCTATCTCAGCCTTCTGGTTAGCAGGGATTATAGACATGTGCCCCTGTGCCTGGCCGATGATGTGCTCTTTCATCCAAGACTTGAAATCTACTGCCAGGGAGACTTCAGGAAGAGATACGAAGGGCTCCATGCTGTCCGTTGGGTTGTAGGCTTCATTATTTTGGAGTTCATTTATGAATGGTGTAATCTAAGATGTGGCTTTTGCTTATAAAAATGAAAATGGGAGGACAGTTTTTCTTGGACACAGAATTAAGAGGATGTTGAAAGGAGGTCCATTGAGGGGAATGTGAGAGTCCAGAAAGCTATAGATATAATTTATGGGCCTGTGATAATTAAAAGAAAGGGATATTGTGAATTTCTAATGCTCCCAAGTAACTAAGACGAGAAAAGGTTTGGGAAGACAGCTGTTCCAAAACAGTGTGAGCTGGTCAGCTAAGGCAATTTGCTTGAGTATGACATGGGTGATATCTTTTTTATTTCAGCTGAGTTAGATACATTAGAGACTTCATTACTTACTCATAACCCAAGTATTCCTGTTTTCTAGTTGAAAAGAACCCATTGGTAATGGACTGTTAAATACAAATAAATTTGTGGGAAAGATGATGTGTACACTTCAGCAGTTGACTTACAGTTCATATTTGAAACATGACATGTACCCGTCACAATATAGTTACTGGAAAATTTAAAAAGATACTGTTCATATGATACCTATCATTATACACAACATGTATCAAGCTAAGCTGAAAATGATGATGCTGAATGAGCCATAATTGACGATTATAATTTTTTTCTTTTTTTTTTTTGGTGCTGGGAATCAAACTCGGGCCCTTGTGCTCGCAAGGCAAGCACTTTAACCGCTGAGCTAAATCCCCAGCCCCATAATTGACGATTATAAAGGAAGAATAGCAGCAATTGAAAACCACCACTAACTCCCTCAATAGTGATAATGGAATTCTTCTGAGAACGCTAAGATTTCCCACTTACTTTATGTGTGCATTCACAGAAAGATGTCGTAACTTGCTACCTTTTTGTTGCAGCCAGGCTTAGTGGAACACTGATAAATCTCTTGTTAATTTTAGTTTATAAACACTGAAGTTTCTTTGTAATCACTTGACAGCTTACTCATAAGCAGCCTTCCCTCAAGGGTAGAAATGAATTGAGCATGTACTGAGTGTGAAATAGAAGAGGGAGTGTTTATGACTGACTTACACCAAAATCTCACCTCTGAGGGAGAGAGAGAGAGCGAGAGAGAGAGAGAGAGAGAGTGTGTGTATGTGTGTGTGTGTGTGCATGCGCGCGTGCGCATGTGCACTATGTATGCACAGATATTTGTAGAAAGGCTGTGCTGCTGTTGATAGGATAAGTTTATGTGGTCAGTCCTCTTGACATTATTTATTATGTGAATTTAACATCAGTGTTTCTTCCAGGAATTATTTTTCCATATGTTGAGTAGAGCAATTACATGAAATCCTTCGTGTAATCATCCTGTGCTGGGACTTTTCTTTGTTTGGTGTCTGAATGTTTTAGCATCTCAGTTGTCTAGCAATCTCTTAATGCAACAGAGATGCAGTAGAAAAATCCAAGCCGTAGCATCGTTTTCAATGAAATAATCTTAATTGTGAGAATAAGAGGTTTTCTCCTTCCCAATATCCCTTGCCCTAGTAGTTCAGTTGCAAGGAACAGAAACACCCTCAAGCTAGTTTAAAATGGAGATATTGTTGGAAAGTACAGGATTTCTCTTGGGGATAAAACGCAGAGAAAGAACCAACACTGCATTTCTTTCCCATCTATCTATGGGCAGAAGTAGGCTCCTCTGCTTTTCTGATGCTTCTGGTTCATATTTCTCTTCTCTTTCAGATTGCTGTTCTTTGCTTCTATGTCCATGATGGGAAAATGGCTGTACCTGCCCTGCCCTGTCTTGTCATATCTTTCTAGCACCCATGCTCAACATAGACTAACTAGAGAATTTGTGCTCAAATCTAAATACTTAGAAATGAGGATAAGCCCAGATTGAATCATGTATCTATTTGTCCTCTCAGGGCCTATTCAGGAGAAGTTCAGGAGCATTCTTGGGAGGATGTGAATAAGCAGAAAAATTATCTAACATGATAGCTTCAGCCAGGAAACAGGTAGCATGGAGGGTGTGGAAACTGATCAAGAAATCTGCTATTTGAGGGATAATGAGCAAGTGGGGTAAATTCAGGGGCATAATTAGGAATTATTTGCCAGGCCTAGGATGGGAAAAGATGAGAATCTGGCAAAAGCAGCAGAAATCCAGGTAGTACTTTGACAAGTAGTAGAGATATACTTTCGGCCTACCCAGTTACTAGTTGTGGGTATAAACATTAAGACTCAGAACTCTTGGTCTTGGGATAGTATTGATCACATAGGGTCAGAGTTAAGCCTGGGCCAGTGGGCAAGGATTTGTGATAAACAGTCATGCGTACTGATGATCACATAGTGACTGTAGCTGATGTAGTGACCACCATCAGCTGTAAGACTCAGTGTACTTCTTTTTTTGTTTTGTTTTATTTTGTTTTTGTTTTTTGAGACAGGGTGTCACTTTGTAGCCTAAGCTGGCCTTAAACTCATTAAGTAGCCCAGGCTGGCCTGAACTTGGGACACTCCTCCTCCCTTGGCCTCCTGAGTGCTGGGATTACAGGTGTGTACCACCACGCCCAGCTTCAGTGTACTTCTTTGTCCTGGTACCTGTTTGAATACCTATCTGGGGACAAGGTGTAAGTTTATGTATGTAATCTTACCATCCACATGATTGGCCCCGGGGCTCTGTCAAATTATATATACACGTAGAAGACACTAGTGATTCTTAATAGGGCTTCTGGGAAATGTGAACTGAAAATAACTCTGTCATGTGTATGGATTGTTGCTTTTTGGAATTGAAACTGAGTCCATAATCCTACAATGACTTTATTCCCCTGAGAAGTTTAGGTGCTGTGGCACTTGGGTCTAATTCCAGGAAGATAGGTTTCACTGGCTATTTAATTTTTTTGAGATCAAGATTTAATCATTTGTGATGTTTAAGAAAACATACTTGGGGGCTGGGGATTTAGCTCAGTGATTAGAGTGCTTGCCTTGTAAGCACAAGGGCCTGAGTTCGATCCCCGGCACCACAAAAAAAAAAAAAAAAAAAAAAAAAAAAAAAAAAAAAAAAAAAAAAAAAAAAAAAAAGTAAAAAAATAAAAAAAAAGAAAACATACTTGGAGAGATTCATTTCTGGCATGAGCGAATGAGGAGGTCTACAAATCCTCTCTCCCAAAAGCGACTATAAAACTGAACAGAAGTGTCAGAACCAACCAAAGGCTTGCAACAAATTAGGAGGCATTTATTCGTGGAAGCCACTGAACTTGGGCCAAGACAGCAGAAGTTTGTATTGTTTAGGATTGTCCCCATTTCTCCCAGCTCTGACGGTACAATAGGTAAATAAGGCTGAGGCAGGCCATGAAAACTAGCAGCTTTCTTATTGCTGTAGAAGAGGCTCACTTGATTTGGAGTATTGTTAAAAGTTGTGGTCTGTGAGATGCGGGTATAGCTCAGGATAGAGCACTTGCTTAGTGTATGTAAGGCCCAAGGGTTTGATCCCTAGCACCAAATAGGGAAAAGGGTGATGTTCTGTGAGGCACGTAAAACCTGGAGGGCCAGCAGGTTTGCCAGCTTGAGGTTATAGTTCTATTTGAGACAACAGTAGAGTAGCAGACTGTCTAGGGCTTTACTAGGGACGTCTGAGAAGCGAGGCAACCGTAGGAGGCTTCATGAGCTCCCCACATATCCTGGGTGGAGCAGAGGATATACACCAAAAACCAGTACAAACCCAAGGGGTTCCACACATCCCTGGCCAGTGCAAGGGATATGTGAGAAAGCCTAGCAGGAAGTAAAAACTGAAATAGACTAAAAGCCTAAAATGTGTGGTCCCCATCCAAACCACAGATTCAGTAACAGAGTGAACGTGCTCAAGGTAGTTGGACCTCATCTCTGACGAATCTTTGAACAGTACACTCTGTAGACAGAGAGATAATCTCTAGAATCAGTCTTGAAAATAAAAACAAAAGGAAAAAAGCCTGAGTCATCAGGAACCACTTACTGCTGGGGAGACAGGCTTCTCAGATTTAGTCCAAGAAAGGTAGTAAAAACAATGCAGAACAAAAATACACCATTACCATCAATCTTAGCACATTATTTTAAATGTTCAGTATTTAAAAAAATATTTTTAGAAGGCAGGACCCACACTCGGGGAAAAAAATCAGTATGTGGGAACTGGCTCTGAAGGATCCCAAGTGTTAGGTCTGCACACAAAGATTTCAAAGCAGTTACAGTAGATATTTCAAAGAAATGGAGCTCTGTTTAAGGAATTAAAAGAAAGTTTGGTGATAGTGACTCAATACAGAGAATCTCAGTGAAAAGTACTTAAAAGAAGGAAAAAGTGGAAGTTCTGGTGTTAAAAAATACAATTACTGAAATGAAAAATGAAGCAGAAGGGACCAGTGGCAGGTTTGAGGTAGCAGAAAAAAGGGTAAACTTGTAGCTAGATCAGTACAGATTATTTAATATGAAGAACAGAAAGGAAAAAAAGATTGAAAAAAAATGCACAGAACCTGTGAGATCAGCGGGATAACATCAAGTGTATGAGAGAGAGTGTGTGTGTGCGCGCGTGCTCGTGCATGCGTGCGTGTGTACATGTGTGTGTAATAAGAATCATAGAAGGAGAGGAATGAGATAAAGGTGCAGAAAACTATTAGAAATAATGGCCAGAAACTTCCTGAATCTGGTAAACATTAAAATATGTAGATCCAAGAAACTTGATAAACCCCAAGTGTGATAAACACACATCAGAGTCAAACTGTTGGAAGAAGAAGACGAAGAAAATATCTTGGCAGTAGGGAGAAGAGAAGGATCCATTATGTACCAGGAACAACAATAGGCTTTATGGCTGATATCTTCTAAAACAGTGGATGTCTAAAGGTAATGAGATGAGACATGCAACATACAGAAAGGAAAAACTGTTAAACAAGAATTGTGTGTCCAGCACAACAACTCAACACAAATGAAAGGGAGCATTCCCACATAAAGAAGAGAGCGTTTGCTGCTATTGGAGCTGCCAAAATACTGAAGAAAGTTGTTCAGGCTGAAAGGAATTTACGCCAGATGGTAACTCAAGTCCAGGAGAAGAAATGATGAGCACCGGGTATGATAATTATATGGGTAAGTATAAATCTCTTTCCTCTTAGTATTTAATTTTTTAAAAAGATGTAAGGTTGTGTAAAGCAAGGATTATAATACTAATTATTGTGTTTATAACATATATGTGGGAATAGTAGGAACGTGGACAGGAAACATGAAGGTTTCTGTTTCTTAGATTGTCTTAGGTAAAAATCATGTTATGATGCCTAAAGAAACCACTAAGAAAATAAAAAATACATAGTTAAAAAAAAAACCCAGGCTGGGGATTTAGCTCAGTGATTAGAGTGCTTGTCTTGCAAGCACAAGGCCCTGAGTTCAATCCCTGGTACCACAAAAAAAAGAAAAAAGAAAAAAACCCAAAAGGGGACTAGGGATTTAGCTCAGTGGTTAGAGTGCTTGCCTGGCAAGCACAGGGCCCTGAGTTTGATCCCTAGCACCCCCCCAAAATCAAAGGGTTAAAATGGTACACTAAAAATACTTCATATAAAATATTATGGTAAATGAGAAACAAATTTTAAAGAGATGGGACAGAAACAGCGAAATGGCGTGTATAAATCCAACAAGACCAATAGATACCTTAAATGTGAAGGTACAGACTGTTCCAATTTTAGTATAATGAGCACTGGACAGACTGTTCCAGAAGCAGAGCTTGTTAGCCTGAGCGTTTGTGGGCAAGACTCATCTGTAGGCTATCAGTAATAGACATACCTTATATTCAAAGATGCCAATGTTGAAAGTAAAAGGATCATAAAAGATAGATCATGCAAACAATAGCCATAGGAGAGCTGGAGTGACTTTATTAATAGCAAACAGAGTTCAAGGGATATTACTAAGGACAAAGGAACCTTTCATAATGACAAAGGGATAATATGTGAGGCAAATATAATTATAAAAACATATTCAAAGTCCATCAAAATATATGAAGTAAAACTGACAAAGGAGAAATAGACAACTAAGCAGTAATAATTGTGGATTTTAATACTTTTAATAACTGATATAGTATTTACACAAAATATTAGCAAGGATATAAAATGATTCATCAATACTACAAAACAGTTTGACCCAGCTCAGTTTTTGAACTCTATGCAGAATAAACTTTAAAGTTCATAGAGAACAGTCTGAGAATATTCCGAGGGGCTGGGAATGCAGCTCAGTGATAGAGTGCTTGCCCAGTGTCTGCATGGTTTTAGGTTTAATATCTAGAACTATAAAAAGAAAAAAAAAGTAAAAAGAATATTCTGGACCATAAAACAAGTGTTCCATTATTTTCAGTGACTGAAATCATGTAAGATATAGTCTGGGACCACAGTGGAATTAAATTAGAGATCTGTAACAGAAAAAAATCTGTGATATCTCCAAGTATTTGAAATTAGATAATACACTTACTGACCAAAGAAGAAATTCCAAAGCAAACTGTAAAATATGTTTAAGTGAAAATGAAAACATATTAAAATTTATGTAATGCAGCTCAAATTCTGCTTAGAGGAAGATTTATAGCTCTTAGAATGCCTGAACTGCTTTTATAGTGTCCTGTAATGCAAAACAGTGAAAAAAGAAGATGGAGAAACAATGGAGAAAAATTCACGGAACCAGAATTGGTTCTCTGAGCTCAATGAGATTGACAGCCCCCTACTTGTACTGACCAAGAAAATAAAGATGACACAGATCAAATAATCATGAAAGAGATGTTGTCTTTACAGAAATTCAGAGATTATAAGGGAATAAGTACTATGAGCAACTTTAACAAATGAGACAACTTAAATCAGTGATAGAGAACCTTTTAGAGCTTTCAGTGGTACAGACAGCCCACTGTGGCACATGTGCATAGGTTTGCCACCACTGACCTAGGTGAAATAGACAAATTCCTAGAAAGAAGCAAATTGTCAAAATTGAACAAGTAGAAATAGAAAATATGAATATACCTGTCAGGTGTGATTGACAAATACGGTGGATGTTTAAAACAAATTTATTACAGTAAGAGACCCATTGCCATTAATCCCTCAGAATACTCCTTTTGCTTCAAATACACATACTCTATCAGTCTTGCCACTTTCTGAAGTACTGTTGGAAGTCCTCTTTGATGGTGTCTTTAGTTGCTATATCATGGCTGCCTTGATCATCCGAATTGGTTCAAAATGTTTGCCTTTCATGGTCATTTTGATTTTGGAAGAAGAGTGAGAAGTCTCACAGCGCCAGATCCGGTGGATGAAGACACATCGTGTTTTTACCAGCCTGCCTTTCTGATGGACGGCACTCACCAGTAGCATTCACTGAACTTGTGAGTGCACCTTGTATTTGAGGAGAATTAATGGCACTGTAATAAATTTTAAGAATTTAAGCAGTCACCGTATTTCTTTATCACCCCTTGTGTAACAAGGAAAACAATTATAGATCTTCCTACAAAGAGAAGTTGAGACTCAGGTGGGTTCATTGGTGAATTCTGTCTTACATATAAAGAAGCAAAACTTTGTCTTTCTTTTTTTTTTTTATGTCTTTTTTAAAAAAATTTTTTATTTTTTAACCAAGAACATAAAACTTTGTCTTTCACAAAAGGAAAAGAATGAAAGAAAGAAAATAGAAGGTGGAACACTTTTCAGCTCATTCGATAAGCACAGTGTTACCCTGATAAAATGGTTAAACAAAGATAACACAAAACCACAGACCAGTTTAAGAACATAGGAAGAAAATTATTTAACAAATGATTAGCAAACCAGATTCAGCAACACAATGTTTAATGGATTATGTACCATATACATAAACATTACCAATAGGGATTTATTCCAGAAATGTAAGTTTGAATGAACATATAAACACTAATGTAATAAACCAAGTTCAACAAATGTTATTTTAAAAGGTAGGCTAAAAAAAAATAAAAAGAGTAGGCTATAGGGATGGGGGTATAGCTCAGTGGTAGTATTTGGCTAGCGTGTATGGAGTCCTGAGTTTCATCCCCACCACTGAAAACAAAAACAGAAAAACCCAAATTAAACAAGGTGGCACATATTTTAGGCTTCCGAACCATAGTTTTTGTTGGAACTACCATACTTTACTGTTTTACTACCAGAGCAGTCATATGTAAATAGGTGGATATGGCTATACTTACACTACATAACATCCAAAATTACCACAAATGCTACGGTACTCAAGGGAGGTGATTTTGGCATAAGGATAGGCACTGGAACTGGATGGAGTTCGGCAATATAGTATTTCCTTTGTACATAGTCAATTTGTGTTTTTTGGCAAAGGTACCAAGATAATTCAGGAAAAGAGATGATAATTTTTTGTTGTTTTCTTAAACTATACTGGGATCTATCTCTCTATCTCCCACCAGATAAAACTTGGGCTGTTTACACGAGATACCTCAGAGTGCCAAACACCTTAATGTAAGCGTGAAAACTACAGATTGTGTCAAAGAGTATTTTTGGGACCTTGAATTAGGCAAAGACTTACTAAGCATGATACCAATGGCACAAGTCATAAAGGAAAAAAATTGATAAGTTGTAAACATGTGCCAACCTAGTGGCACATGCCTATAATCGCAAACTTGGGGGGCTGAGGCAGGAGAATCACTGTGAGTTTGAGGCCAGCCTGGGCCACATAGTGAATTCAAGGTTAGCCTGAACTACATAGTGAGACTCTGTCTCAAAAAAACAAACAAAAAATAATGATGGTGAATGGGAATATAGCTCAGTGGTAGAACACTTGCCTAGCATGTACAAGGTCCTGGGTTGAATTGTCCATTCTTTGGGGGAAAAAAAAAGTAAGACTTGAACTTCAGAAGGTTTCATCAAGAAAATGAAAAAGAAGTTGGATGTGGTGGTGCATGCCTGTGATCATCCAAGCACTCCAGGAGGCTGAGGCAGGAGGACTGCAAGTTTGAGCTCAGTCTGGGCAACTTAGCGACTTAGCAAGACCCCATCTCAAAATCAAAAGGAAGGTGGGGCTGTGGATGTAGCTGAGTACAGAGGCTCTGGATTCAATCCCTGTTACTGGGGAAAAAAGCTACAGGTGGAGGGGAAACATTACAGATTAAGTATATAATAAAGGACTTACATCCAAAAAGTAGAAAGAACTTTTACAAACCAATAAGACAGTTTTTAGAAATGAATGAAAACTATGGTATGATTACACTTAAATACCTAGAATAGGGAAAATTCACAGAGACTAAGTAAAATAGTGGTTGCTAGAAGATGTGGGGAATAGGTAGTTACTGTTTAATAGGTATAGAGTTATTGTTTAGGGTTTTGAAAAGGTTTGGGAAACGGACAGTGGTGATTATTGCATAATATTGTGAGTTTAATACCAGTGAGTCGTGCACTTAAAAATTGTTGAAATGGTAAGTTGGGTGCTATGGTATGTGCCTGTACACTCAGCTACTTTGAGGCTGTGGTAGGAGGATCACTTGCATGCAGGAGCTCAAGACCAGCCTGGGCAACATAGGCAGACACTGACCATCTCTCTCTCTCTCTCTCTCTCTCTCTCTCTCTCTCTCACACACACACACACACACACACACACATAAAGTTAAAATGGTAAATTTTATGTATAGCCTATCTCAATAAATATAAATTTAAAAATGTTAAAACTTTGGACAAAAGACTTGAATTGCTATTTGATCACATGAAAAGGTGTCCAGTGTCACTAGTCATTAGGGAAATGCAAATTAAAATTGCAGCAAATCTCCATTGCATTCTAAAAAATTTTGGCAAGGATGGGTAGGTGCTGGGAACCTGTGTGTTGCTATGGGAATGTAAAATGGTACTATCACTTTGGAAATGAGCTTGGTAGTTTATTAAAAAAAAAAACAGAATCTTGCCATGTGATCGTCAGTTTCACTTTTAGATATCTTACCCACCCATGGGAAGTAAAAGCATGTCCACACAAAGACTGTGTTCATAGTAGCTTTATTCATAATAGCCAAACAAACCAGATGTCCATCCTCTGGTAGGGGGTTAAACAGAATGTGGAATACCTGTATTATAGAATGCTGTTCAGCAGTGAAAAGGAGTGAACTACTGATACAGCCATCCTGCAACATGTATAAACCAGCCAAACTTAAAAGAGTATACATGGGCTTGGGGATTTACGTCAAGTGGTAGAGTGCTTGCCTAGCAAGTGTAGGACCCTGAGTTTGATCCCAACAACCCCTTTCCCCCAAAAGAGTACACTATGATATTGTCTATAGGAAGTGTTTAGAAGACGTAACTTTATAGAGACAGAAGGCAGGTCAGTGGTTGTCTATGGCGTAGTGTTGGAGTGCAGTTGATTGGAGATAGGCTTAGAGGGAATTTTTAGGGTGATGGAAATCTAAAATTGGGTTTTGGTGTCAGTTGTAGAACTGAATGATTAAATGAAGTCATTGATTTGTACACTTAGAATGAGTAATTTGTTGGTATGGAAATTGTACCCTACAAAGCTGTTTTAGAAGTAGACTAGTTGAAAGGAGGGCAAGGAACCGTCTTTCTGATAAAATGGTGTAAGTTTATCACTCAGGCGGTCAGTTTATCCCAGTCATGTCTGTCTTTAGTCTTTGCCTTGGGAGCTGATGCTTCCAAAACGTTGCCCTGTACAGTCTACTGCAAAGAAAATTGTTCAGGAAGGCCAAACCAATTATTTGGAGTGTGGTTCTGATGGACCCCAAAGTTAATGACATGTCCCATCCAAGTGGATGTAGAGAAAGCCTATGTCAAGTCCCAGGCTAACCCTATCTCCCAGGCATACTGCAAACATGTGCTGCTGCCTGATAAGCAGTCAAGAGCTTGGGAAGTAAGAGGATCTTGTTTATATTATTGATAGTGCAGAACTCCTGGTGTGGCACTGTCAGAGACCAGGATGGTTTGAGCGGTACTGTGTGCTGTTTGCAGAGAACTTTTCACACGTGTTCTTGCCGAGGCCTCTACGGTAATCCTGGGAGACAGGGGAGATTATCTTTAGTCCTCCCTTTACAAAGAAGCATAAGGTTCCAGGGTGACCAGTATGTGCAAAAAATACACAATCACGGCAGAGCTGTATGTAACCTGAGATTTCCTGACTCCATACTGAGGCCATTTCTTCTGGACCTGCTGTTTGGTACCAGCTACGGTATTTATTGTGGAGAAGATAGAAGGAGCATGGATTTTGATTTTGTTTTCCGGTAGATTTAGTCTGAATTACAGGAAGGGAAGTTGGGCTATGATGTTAAGTCATAGATTTTTATTCTAAGTATCATCAAGGATCGTTCATCCTGATATCTGGTACCTATTAAAATTATACCTAATTTCGTTATATGTATGTACAAATCTGCCAAAATGAAATCCATTTTCTTATAACCAATTAAAAAGTGAAAAAATTGTAAAATATACCTAGCTTGGAACTATATTTTGTGGCACAGATGGCCAAACCACCTATGCTTGGTTTGAGGAACAAGCCATTTCCTAAATTTTAAATATAATTGTGCCAGAAATCATAAGGAAATTCTTTTGAGAAACACTCCTGCCATCTACTCCTTTCCAGGCTCCTGGACAGGATGTGGATCCTAAGGCTCAGTCAGATCTTGGTGAAGTACACAGCCAGAGAAGAGAAGGAGTAGTTTGGGATTTCCTCGTGGTTTTCATTCTCTGAGGATGACAAATGCGTCTACCCTCTAAAGTGACCATTTCTACTGTGGACCTGGAGCCCATAATTTTCTTTTATCCCTGCAGCTGTGCTTTCCACAGGCCCCTTTGTTAAAAATAGTTCACCTTCCCTTCCTTTTCCTCTGTGGGTTCTTTCGTCTGCTTTTCAGTCAAATGGGAGTAGGTCCTGTATCTAGAAGTAATCTTTGCTTTCTTAAAAAAAGACACAATTTTTGAAGTCAATTGATTAAGTGTTGAAATTGTTCGTCCTTATTGCTTAGCACTCTGAAGATACAGGAGCATACAGTAATATAAGTCACTGGTAATTGTGCAATTTAGAGATAACAATTATAACTTCTTGCTTCTAGTCTCTTTGAATGTCTAGCCTGCTTTTTACCTTCTGTCAGCCGGTACAGGATTGATTGTGTACGCACACTATTAGCACTATTAGCAGATGTTAGCATTTTGTGTGACAGATTTTTGTCCTAAGATTTTTTACATATTTTCATCTTAAGCAATCATGAGAAGCAAATACTATTATCGTATCTCTTATTTGCAGGTGACATAGATTTAAAAGTTAAGTAACTTGCCCAAGTGTATATATTTGGTAAGTAATGGAGCTGGAATTTTTACCCTTGTTTAGCCCAAGCTGCTTACCACTACCTTTTCATAAATCTGTTTCCAGCCATAACTATCATTGCTAAAATTATTCCTTGCAAAACCATCAGGAATTATTTTTTAATCCTTCCGTATTCTCTTTTGAGCGATAATAGTGGCACAAGTATGACTCTTAACTATTTATTATCACTCAGAAGAGTAGTGGCGGATTCAGATGGTGGCAATAGATGTTGAGCAATAGGTGAAACATAGCTGACATGAAATGTGGTGGCAGGAGAGGGGCAGGAATCTAGTGTTAAGATGGTGAATTTGGCTTTGCTTCTGACCAGCCTGCAGTTGCTCAGAAATCACCTAGTGAACTTAGTGAAATATGAACTTTAGGGAGCTGTCTCTGGTCTGAGGTAGGACTCAGAAATCTGCATTTGAAAAAGCAGTTCTAGGTGATTCTATTGTACAACAGGGTTTGGGAAACACTGGCCTGAAGCTCCTATTTTTCCTGAGTTCTTATATTTATTTTACATTTTTCGTTTGGCTTTATTTTGTTGGTTCTTTTCTTATCCAACTGCACTGTTCTTCCTATCCTTGAGAAAAAAATTCAGAAAGCTAAATTGACAGTATTCTTCTCCTGTTGCCTTATTTGACTTTTGGTATGAGAATCTATTTCTGTCTTAGACTTAAGTGTATGATAAATTACTCATGACTACGGCCCATATTTTCCTTTCATTAGCATGAAATATTTAGTGGCATATAGGATGTAGAGAATTGATACTACATTCTAATTTTTGTTAAGAAAAACGTGCATTTCCCATCTTGGATATTTTTCCTATTTGAGGGGTATGATTTGCAAAGGTCAGAATGAATGAGTCTCAGGTTTGGTTAAAAGACAATTTTTAAATAATTTGAGCAATAATAACCAGGACATTTATAGCTATTCAAAAGAATAAAGATGATATGAAAGATTATAGTAGAAGTCTATCTGTGATATATAGTTGAATGAAAAGGCAGATTGTAGAACAGTGGGTATAAAATGAACTCATTTTTGTTTAAACTACATTTTTGTTTCTATGTGCATAGATAAGTCTCCAAGGATATAAGTTTTTAGATTATGATACTTATTATCGTAATAATAATATAAAATAGTAAATATTATATAGTATAATAGTAATTTCCTCTGAGAGAATGGATTGGAGATAGTGAGGACAGATTTTTAACTTTTACTTTATTTGAATTTTTAAATAGTGAACATGTGATTCTTTTTAATTTAAAAATTATGAGCTGGGCACAGTGGCACATGCCTTACTCCTAGCTACCTGTGAGGTTTAGGTAAAAGAATCTCAAGCTCAAGGCCAGATTGGGCAATGTGGCAGAAAATAAAAGGAGGGGTTGGGGATTTAGCTCAGTGGTACAGCGTTTGCCTAGGAAGCGCAGGGCCCTGAGTTCAATCCCCAGCATCCCCCCTCCCCGCACCCATAAAAGAAAAGGGAGTTGAGGAGGTAGCTCAGGATAGAGGCCTCTGGGTTTAATCTCTGGTACTACCAAAGGAAAAAATTATGATGTGATGTTAAGGTGTATTGTTTACTCTTCCTATAAAATATAATTTCCTGAGAGTTGGGGATTTAGCTTAGCAAGCACAAGTCCCTGAGTTTGAACCCCAACATCCACCCCCAAAATAATTTCCTTAAGGCTAAAACTTTGAAAAAGAAGAGGACTGGGGATTTGGAGCATTTCCTTCATATTAGAACCAAAAACAGTAAGAGAGGTGTTGTAGTGAATTGGAGGTCCACCCTGAGCAATAGCTGCTATGCCGTAGTGACTGTGCATGTGCTTTGGCATCCTTGGGTTGTTTGGTCCGCAGTTTGCATTCATTGATCAGTGAGTCTACTCAAATTCAAACCCACCGACAGCAATGAATGTTGAGTGCAGCCATCAGTGCTTCCATTTGGTGAAGTTGCTTTGGTCCTGCCCGTCTCCTGGCTCTTCTTTTCCACACTGGTTTTTGAAGTCCGTTTGGTCTTAATAACCAGCCATCTGTCTGGTTGAGGGAACATGTAATTATAGATCCCGCTGACACTAGAGCTTGGAGGTTCTTAAAGATGGAAAAATAATGACAGGAGCTCCTGGAGAGTCTCAGAGTACCTCTGTGACCTCACAGGCAGTGCTCCTGAGCTGGTGACTCTTGCAAAACTGAGGGATCCTGCTTCTTCTCTGTTGCAAACCAAGAACTTCAAGTGCTTTTGCAAGGCAAATTAGTGAAAATTATATTTGAAGTTAAGTAATAGCTTACATATATTGAGACTTTGCTTTGTGCTAAGAGTGGTTCAAAGCACCTTATATATTAGGTCATTGAATCTCAAAACCCCATAAGGTAGGTTCTCTCATTTGCTCAGGGTCACAGAGCTAGAGGGTTGAACCAAGATTCATCCCAGTTTTGTCTGGCTTCAAGAACTAACTTTTTGCTTGGATTTAATAAGCATTTAAATAACCATATGTGAGACTGGAAATACGTAGGCAAAAGCTCATATTCTAACTGGGTTGTCAGAATTTAACCACATTATCTGTATTTGGACGTGGAATGTGGTAAGAGCTGAAGACTTTGTTTCACGCTATTTTTGCTGATTAAATCTTCTCTTCTCCTTAATGCAAAATTTCCCTTTAACGCACAATTTTGAGGATATGTGGGAGAAATGGGAATAAAATATTTGACTAGGTTTCATTCCAAATGAAATACATATCTTTAATAAATTTTTTCTTGATACATTGTATTTCTCACTAGAATGGTGTATTTCTGGGAGATATTTGAGTTCATTAGGTAGCACCGTGGGTCTTTGCTTACCTTGTTAAAATGAAGCACTTGTCAAAACACATCAAAAAAACAGAAAACAGAGGGCAATACAAATAGACAGGAGCTTCAGAAAAATTTACTGGACCCCCTTTGGGGGATAGGCCATAAGACAGTGTTAGGTGATCTCATATCACATGTGAAGGTACAGCTTGTGCCTCTGCTTCAGGAGTTGTGGTGTGGTTTGTAAGGACCCCAAGGTACAGTCAACGGTCAGTGGTTTTTTTAAATCCCAAACTCACCGACAGCGTTGAATGTTCCATGGAGTCCTCTCTGGGATGGCCTGATGCCCTTCTTCAGCCTGTACCGGCTTCCCAGGGCCAGTGAGCAGTGAGAGCCCTACTGGCAGAGGCACTCACATTCTCCCCGGGTTCAAGCTAAGAGTAAACTGTGAAATAAACTTGTGTACAGCAGAGAGATAATAAACTGCAGGATAGTAGATTGTAGTAATTTATACAGACATACTCAAATGAATGTCAGAAAATGGCATTGAATGGTATTGTTTTGTAGTTCTTAAAATATCAGATACTTACTTTTACAGTAGTATTTTAATTATGAGAGAGCAGGGGTAAGAAAGATTAACATGTATTAGGGATTTACCCTATACTAGGATTTATATATTTTGTCTCATTAAATTCTCATCCCATATTTTCCTGATGAAGAAACTGAATCTTAGAAAGATGAAGCAATTTTCCCAAAGTTACATAGCCAGGAGCCAAGGTTACAAGCTGGAACTTGAATACTAGACTAAATTATTTTAGTGTTCATGGATGTTATTGCCTCTTCCCTTGTCCACCACAAAATTTACTATTGATAGAGGTAAATCAAATATGTAAATTTCCTCTCATTTGTCTATAGTAATTAACAAGTAGGTTTGTAGGCAAAATGTTTCAGAGGAAGATGGAAGACAGTTGACCTCCATAGTTGGTGATCTCCCTAGTGAGAATCCTGGATCACTAAATTAGTACAGAAGTAGCAGTGACAGTCAACAACTTACTTCCATTTTGAAAAGGCAGGGGTTGGGGATTTAGCTCAGTGGTACAAGGCCCCGAGTTTGATTGCCAGCACCTCCCCCTCCCCCTAAAAAGAAAAGGTAAAAAGTAAGTAAAAACTTACTGTCTAATGGAAAGTCTACATTTCTTTTCAGTAAGGACATAAAGAGTAATTAAAATGTCAAGTGTCTTTGTTTTGGTTGAAAGGATATCAGAGCATGTAGGGCATAGTAGTTACTTTTGATTATTTTGTGAATGTCCGTTTTGAAAAATCCAGAAAATGAATTGATATTGACCTATTGAGAATATGGAATTTATAATGGCAGGTGTGTAGGAGTGCTCAGTAGGAAAAGAGCTTACAGAACTGCTGGCTAAATTTAGGTTAATGTCAAAATAGAGAAAGTTGTTACCATTTGCTTTAGGTTTAAACATTACAAGATTGACTGTTCTAAAACTCATTTTAAAATAATAATTTTTATTATTATTATTTTGTGATGCTGGGGATTGAGCCCGAGGCCTGGTGCACCTGCTCTGTCATGGAGCCATACTCCTAGTTATCAAATTCATTTTTTAAAGCAGTGAAATGGTATACATTAAGAAATAATAAAAACCACTGAGAATTTGGTTCGAATGTAAACTGTTTACATCCTGTATCAGTTTAATTATTTCATTCTCCATCAGATTTCTCCAGTTTACTTTTAGGGTTACAATTTTACTGCAAACAAAAAAAAAATCAAGTAACTGTTACAATGTAGTATTTTTAAAACTCTCTAATGGATTTTAAATGATCTTTGCTTTGGTCTGGTAATGTGAAGTGGTGTCAAGCCTTTTATCAATTGGATAAATATTCATACTTTTAAAAAACACTGAATTGAGCTGCATCAAGCCACTGAATGCTTGCAAAATACCATTCCTTAAATTTAGCATTCTAGAATCCTTTTCATTGCCTTGAAAAAATGATACAAGAGTGAAAGGCAGGTTTCTGGAATAACATAGGGGCATTTCCTATTGTGCTTGAGATAGTTAACTTTCATGACATAGAGCCTGGCATGGTGGCACAACTCTTGTAATCCCAGCACTCTGGAAGCCGAAGCAGGAGGATCTCTGTGAGTTTGAGGCCAGCCTGGGCTACATAGTGAGTTCAAGGCCAATTTGAGTTAATTCGCAAGACCCTGTCTCAGAAAACAAACAGAAACCAAAAAACCCTGTTATGGCATAAAGGCCTTTATCATCTTTATTCTTTCTTAATTCTTATTGTCAAGCAAGTTTTAGGTACATTGGGCCTTTTAAGTGTATTTGGCTAAGAGGATTATGTACTCAATGCAAGGATAAAATTTAAAGAATTAAAAAAGTTTAGTGTTAAACAAGCTAAGATTGAAGCCAAACGTTTTAATAAGTTGGTCTCGAGTCTGTTAGAACTCAATGTACCATTCCTTTTTTTGCGGGGTGGGGCTGGGGATTGAATTCAGGGCCTTGTGCTTGCTATGCAAGTGGTCTACCACTTGAGCTAAATCCCCAACCCCGTTGTGCCATTCCTTTATCATTTCACTTACCTCCTTTCTTTTGCAGAGATACCGTGAAATATGGGAACCCATTTCTCCAACTTGGAGATGTAAATGTTTTCATAGTCCTTCGGGATCTCTTGCTATATTTTAGAAGAAACAAGAAGTACAAACTCAATGAAACAGATATCTGAGTGATTAATAACTAATAGAGTCACTGTCTCAGGTGGCTGTCTGCTAAGGCACTTCTTAAACACAGTGCAGTTAGCCCTTCTAGAAGCATTTGGAGTAGTGCTGCTAGCCTTCGGTCTTTTTTGGGTGGTACTGAGTATTGAACCCAAGGCCTTAGCTCTGAGTTATATCTCCAACTTTTTTAAAAAAACTTTTAAGACAAGATCTTGCCAAGTCACTAAGTTGCCCAGGTTGGGCTCAAATTTGCGATCCTCCTGCCTCAGCCTCCCAGAGTGCTGGGATTACAGATGTGCACATGCCCTTTGAGGATAAATTCTTAAATTATAAATATGACAGCAGTATGTCAGCATGAATCTTCATTCCTTTTAGCTGCCGGTTTTCTGCTTAATTCTTCTGATTGAGCAGTAGACTCTTTAGGGGGTGCTTTCTTCTATACTAGCCCCTGTCATTATGGAGCCCAGTCACTACCCAGGGAACGGAACACAGTACAGCTGATGACAGAGAGGTTGACACACATGCTTGTGGGCTATGGTACAAACCATCTCAAGGGAGAACAAGAAGCAAAGGGTTAGTTTTGCCCCGAGGTGCTAGGAAAGGTATATCTAAGTAGGTCACATTTGATCTGGGCTTTAAAGGTTTAGTTGAATTTTTACTAGACAGAAGGAAAGGTATTCCAGTAGAGGTGGAAACCATGTGGAGAAGATCCTAGAGGCAGGCAGCTCAGATTATGGTAAGTAGTGAGACTAATATCTCAGTGTCAGGTAATTCCTCTTTAAGACAGGGGACCAATAGCAGCTGGCCTTATAGCACACACAACTGAAAATTCGATGAGGTTATTTATGTGGGCAAGCGTGCAAGTGTAATTGCTGAATTCTCTCTTCTCCCACTGCTCTTGTTGCACAGGTGCTGAAATAGAATAAACGAAGTACCTTGTCATAACAGACTCTTCCAAATTGCAAGATCTTTGGCTTTTTTTCATTTAAAATAACCAAGAGTTAAAGTTTTTATATATTGTGTTTGCAGAAGCAGTATTGTGACATAGGAACATAGACGTAGTTAAGAACATAGTCAGGAACTGTGATTTTGCAGTCTACTGGCTTTGTGCCTCGGGCAAGTTACTTCTCTGTTTCTGCTCCCTTCTGTGTAAAAACACAGACGAGGCCAGCTGCTCCTTGCAGAAGAGCTCTGAGGGCCGAATGAGTTGCTGTGTCAGTCTAAAACAGCTCATGACACGTGTTAGAAGCTGTGTGTATTTTTGTTATTTTGAAATTACTTAAATTATTAAAATCTTTTATACCATCATTTATAGTTTTGCCCCACATTTGGCTTTTATTTCTTTTTTTGGGGGGGTGCTGGAGATTGAACTCAGCCTGTGCTTGCTACCTAGGCAAGCGTTCTACCACTGAGCTAAATCTCCAACCCCCAAATTTGGCTTTTAGTCCACAGACTGAATTAAAATACTCGTTCTTTTATAGTTAAAAGAACTTCTGACTAGTTAAAAACATTTTTGAAATTAATGCATTACCGGTAGCTTTCTTTGTACAGTATTCATTTTGCATAAGGTTCATCAGTCTGGAAAATGAGAATCTGAGTAGCTATTTTGTTGATTGTGAGACTTAAATTAGATAGTATAATGTAAAAATCTCTGAAAAGCTATGAATTCTGTCCATAAATACGTGCACCTCACCACAAAATTTTGAAGCAGAGTCAGTTATGGAATCTTAAGAGCTTGTCCGTCACATTTCAGGAAGTTTGGCCTATGAGGTTCTTTGGCTACCACTGAAAGGCCTGATCTTTCCCTTTGCTAGGAGCAGTAACCTTCCAACCAGGGTGTTCCTGTTGCCATCATCTGGTCCCACCCATCACACCCTTCCCCATAACACAACCTATATGGTGAAACCAGTCAGCAGTGGTTTCTGGAAAAGTAGCTGTTTAGACCTCACCAAGTTCTGTAATAATTACAGACAACAACCATTAATTATTAACTTGGTATTTATACAATTACAACTTCTGAAAGAAATTACCAAATGAGAAGTCACAAATATTTGGATGAATGTAACTATCTTACTTTGTAAGTTTATCTTCCTCCTTTTCCAAGCAACCACTTGGTTTGTGACTGCTAATTCTAGTTTTAAGTTAGGCTGAAAGAGCGTGGTGTTTCAAGGCAGTGCTCATAAAGGAGCCTGCTGAGTTGGGTGTTTACTGAATATAAGAAAGGAGAAAAAAGAAGACCTCAAAGATTGTGGTTCTAGGTAGGATTATTGGTTACACTTGTATGTAGTCTGCTTGAGGTTTTACCAAACCATGGGAAGGGATGGAAATTTAAACTCAGTAGTTTGGAATACTTTACAGTTTGATACGACAGCTTTATATCAGGCTACTTCAGATATTGGGGATGACTCTGGAAGGTAAGAGGAAGTGGGCAAGCCAAGTCAGTGAGATGACAGAATGTCTTAGTGCTAAATGCAGTATTTTTTTCAAATGAGATGTATTTCAGAACCTTTCAGAACACTCAGAGGTCAGCTAAGTTCTCCATCCAACACTTATAGTGACTTAGTGTGTCTGAGATACTTTAAGGTTTTGCATATTTATAAGAAGCAGTACTTCATTTTTCTGTGGTAAATTAGTTCACAGGATATCTGTAGTCTGTGAACAGTCCTTTTTTTCTAAACGGCAAAAAAAGTCAACTTTTAATTATAACTGAATGAACAGCTCTTCTAATTAACTCAGTCTTTCTTTTTTTACAATAATGAAACTTTGATCTATCAGCAGTATAAGAGTAGGTATTTCTTCCTCTGACCCATACTAGTTTATTGGGTTAAATTTAATCATATGGCACCTTATGCTTTAAAAATTTAAAAAGTTTTTTATTGCTCCAGGTAGATTATTGCTTGTTTTAAGGCATCTTAAATTATGGATAAGTAAACTTGATTATTTTGTTTCATAACCATTTTTACTATCTTAAACATTTAGGGAGAATTTTTGTACTTTACTTTTCTTGACTATTTCCAACAAATAGTTGAATATTTACAACATATAATGTCTTAAAACCTTTATTTCTGAATGTTTTCTCTAGAAAATCTATACCTAGATCTGCCTCATACTTTCATAAATAAGATAATACTATACTAAGTCGAACAAGCTGTTATTAATACTTTAAGTACTGCTTTTAGATGTACCTTTCCATTGCTAACCTGAAATTGGACAATCCCTGATCTTTGAGTGAGAATGCTAATCATAGGTGGGGAAATGTTCTGGTTGAAAGAATAGAAAATGAAGCTTCGATCCAGTTTTACAGCTTAAAAAAATAACATGAGTCTTAAAGGTTGTTCAGTATAATGGTTTCCAACCCTGACTTTGCATCACAATTAAAAGTGTAAGTGGTAGAAAAGTACAGCCTGCTAACCTTGCAGATTCCTAGGCATCACCCAGACTTAGTAAATCAAATTCTCTAGGAGTAGGTTCTGTATTTTTCAGAAGTGCCCTGGTGATTTTGAAGCAGCCATTTCATGGACTTTTGGGACTTTATGATATAGTCTAAAGATCTTAACAGATTGAGGAAACAAACTTAGAAGGGAAATGAAGATCCCCAATCACACAGCAGGGTCAGAATTGAATTCCTCTAATCTAGATGTATGTGGGTTTACTTATTAAACATTGTCCATCATGAAGAAAGCATGCCTTCTGCTGAAGTTTCCTAATGTTGTATTGACCCACCTGCAAAGTATATGGCCTTCGAAATCTGCTTGACAGGTCTAGCATCTTAGCTGTAGGGATGCACTCAGAGGTAGTGTAAATGGACTGCTGACTTGGATTTGGTATGCTTTCCTGAAGCATTTGACTAAGTAAGTAATGCTGAGTGATGTTGGCTTAAAAACTGTGCATGGCACAAAATGATAAATAGCTGTTAGGTGATCAAAACTTTGTGACAATCCTCTAGGCTCCAACATCAGCTACTGCTGCATTTTACTGCTTTTCTCTAATCAAAGGTGACTACTGTTGGATGAAAGAGGTTTGCAGAACCTGTGGCTGCTCTCTGGGGAGGAATTTATTTTAATTGCCACTGAGAAGGTAGGGATGATTTTAATAAAGATCAAGAACTCCCAAATCTACTTCTGTTTGGGCTCCTGGCCAAGTGTCCATCCTCAGCAGGGAGTTGGTGTCAGCTGCTGTCTTGTGACTTGAAGGTATTTCAGAAAAGCCAAAGGCATTTCAGAAGTCTTTCCTGAGTTGGCAGGCAAGAGTGGCATCAGCAGTCAAAGGCTGACACATGTCATCAGCCTATAAAAAGTGGATTTTGGACACTAACGATGGGTTTTGTCAAGGCTCAATGTGATAAAGGCAGGAGGACTCAGGTTGGGGCTTAGTTTGCATAGGAGGGGAGTTACAGCTTAAAGGACATTTGCCAAGAGTTTTTGCTGTCCTGGTTTTTTGTCAGTGATACATCCTTCACCCTTGACGTCTGTCACTCTTTTTTTTTTTTTTGTGGTGCTGGGGATTGAATTCACGGCCTTGTGCTTGCAAGGCAAGCACTGTAACTACTGAGCTAAATCCCCAGCCCTGTCACTCCTTTTTAAAGGACGATAATAGAAGTACTAGATGAGAAAGACACAGAGACACCTTGGTTATACCTTGCACATCTCTGTTTGCTTGTTTTCTTGCTATTCTCTCTCTGGAACAGAATTTGTAAGGCTACACTCTAGGCTAGTGTTTTGTTCTGTCCGTATAGAATCAATTTTGTTAATACTGCTGCTTGTTCTATCAGAAAAAATTTTTAAATATTGAGAAGTGGCAAAGCTCACATTAGCAGATACAGATTTCCCAAAATTCTAATTTTTGCTTTAAAAGCTTGTATCTTATCATTAGCAACAATATATTGTTGAAGCACCATGCTCACAACATTTTCAAGAAAATTTCTTTTTTTTTTTTTTTTTTTTTTTTTTTTTGGTGGTGCCGGGGATTGAACTCAGGCCCTTGTGCTTGCAAGGCAAGCACTCTAATCACTGAGCTAAATCCCCAGCCCCCAAGAAAATTTCTATCAAACGATATAATTCTAAATAACCACAGCTTGTCAGTAATTTGTTCTTTAAAGTAGTAGTCCATGAAAAATTGACCATTTCAGTTTACAAGTCCCTTTGAGGCAACCAGCGTGCAGAAGTGCTTTATGTGTACTTCTCATTCTGTCATACAGAACATTTAAATATTCTCAAGGGTCAAGATCAAGTAAAATCAATAAATATTGCTGTTTTATCAGGGATATTCTTAAAACAGTCCCCCTCCATCTCTGTCTGTCTGTCTGTCTGTCTGTCTCTCTGTCTCTCCCTCAGTGTGTGATAATGACTAATACAGTGACTACTGGAATATTTTTGTTTCATTGCTTGATTGATGCTCAGTACAGTAGTGTAATCCAGCATTGGCTTTGCATCATCAGTGCAAATGTCAACTTGGTGAAGAGGACAAAGAATATATTAGAATTAGTACAGAAATAGTCCTGGTTTTGCAGACTTCCTGGAAGGGTTTTAGGATATCCATGGACCATACTTTGAAAACCACTGGTGTGGAGTCCAAATGTTAGGAAACTCTAAGCAAATGGTGGAGACTTCCCTAGCTCCTTCTGAGTTAACACTCAGAGTTGCAGCAGGTTATGAGGAGAGACAAGCAACCTCTGGTGTATTGTTTTGGCATCTTCCTGGGGGTTTAGCGTAGTTTCTGTGGGATTAGTTGGTACATGAGGGACCTCAGTAAAGATCTGTTAAACAATACAGATTGCCTAAATATTATGTTTGTAAAGAAAAAAATAGCTCCTTTTCTTGAGCATCCTTTCAGTGTTAGACATTATGATTTATATACACATAGGTAACATACACGCATATATAAATAATCATATTTAAGATATAATAATTATATATAATACATGACTTGGTATTTTCTTTTAAGATGCAAATAATCACCCTATAATCTTGTCTATTATAGAAGTTGCAGTGTGTATCCACTTGGAGGGTGGTGGGTGTCAAACGACTTATTTCCAAATTCTGAGTTTGAAAAATATCTCCTAAGTTTGCTAATGTTGATTAAGTAATGCCTCCTGACTCTTTAAAGATGGTTCTATGATAAGATACAGGTGTCTGTGGTTGGGTACTGACTTGATAACCTTATTCACTTTTTTTTAAGGGAGATTGAAGAAAGTAAAAATCTGGCTTGCTGGTCTTTTTAATATTAGTCATTTTACAGCTTAATAAATCAATTTGGACAGCAAATCTTTCATAAACTATCAGTTACAGTAAGACTAGTAACTGCATGTGATTATTCCCATCTCTAAAATAAACAGTGATCCGAAGCAGCCAGTTACGGAAATTGCTTGGTAATAGAGATTTTTGGATAGTATCTATAGAATGATTTTTTAAAGATTAACTTCTAAGGAACTAACCTTAAAAAACTAGTTAAAGACTCTTGAGGACATTTCTCTGAAATCATAGCTTAGTCCATATTAGTTTAAGGGGTTGGGGGCATGGTGAGAACTATCCATGAGAAGGCTGTCGATCAGAAGCTCTTTAATTTATGTGTATGTACTTGGACTGAGATTAAGTAGGGATCTGGCTCACTTGGGAGGGATATAGCTTCCGGGCATGGGAACAGGATCTTTGAAATGGTTATGAACGTCAAAGAAAGTGTAACTGGGATGGACTTCAATTCAGGCGTGGACAGGCAGGTTTAAGTATTAAATATTCTCTTAAAAATGATTTTAAAATATAGGCTGATTACAAGCTTTCTTGTTCAAGGAACAGTCTAATATATTTTCTTTAGAATGTATTTAAATCAAAACAGATTTCAGTTTTCTCTTTGGTGGCGTTATACCAGCATTTTCAGTCTTTTGTCCCTGTGTCAGAAGGAGCTGGGGATATTGTAGAGTAGTAGAGCATTTGCCCCCGCATTCCTGGGACCCTGTGTTCATTTCACATCAGCACACACACACAAGTGTTGGGAGGCGTATCTGCTTTCTAAATATGTAAGGTCGTCTGTGTTTTATGTAGAGTCCTTTCATTTAACAGGGTCAGTGTAACCAAAATATGTATGATTGAAGTACATGTTGGAAAACTTAGTAAAAAGACTGGATCTGATTAATAGTGATAAAAGGAAACATTAACAAGGGAAAAATACTACTACTGAGGTCAGATGGTAGATTTTTTTTTTTTTGGCGCCAGAGATCGAATGCAGGACCTTGTGCTTGCAAGGCAAGCACTCTAACCACTGAGCTAAATCTCCAGCCCTGGTAGATATGTTTTTGAGGAGAAGCGTCATGGGCAGTGTTGTGGGCTGTAAAATGTGTGTGTGTATCTTGATGTGGGTGGTGGTTTGTATATCTACAAGTATATGTATGCATGTGTAAAAATTTATTAACCTGAAACTTAAAATTAGTTCACTTGCTGCACCTCAGAAAGTAAAATAGTAATAATTGCGTCAGAAACAGCTCTTGAGAGTTGCTGAATATTGATGATAATTATTACACAGTTATCACTGTTTTTATGAGAATTTGAAATATTTCATAATACAAATGAAAAAGAATCCAGCCACTCTAAAAACATGTCAAAATATACCCAGGTTATGAGAGCTAAGTTTACCTGTCGGTTCCAGATTTGGAATTTTGTGCTTTTCTTGGGTATAACCAAAGGGAATAGAGAATGAGGTCTTATTTTTGTGATTGCAGTTGTCGAAAGGGAACAAACCCAGTCTTGATCTTAAAACCACCTACATGTTAATTCTGTTCAGTTTGAATCTGAGTGAAGAGCAGTCAGATCACTCAGCTCTATTAAATATATGGCTGTAATACAACATTAAAAGTTCAGTTTTCATAAGCGCTTGACATTTATTTGATACTTGTGATTGAATTTACCAAGGATCCGAGGTCAAGGAATTTGTTGAAGCATCTGTGGCGGAAGTAGGGAGGCTCCCCGTTCTAGGCTCCATAGATTGCCAAAGCTTCGTGGGTGAGCATGTGAATGCACAGGTGACAGTCATTACTTTAAGAGACATTCATGTACTCTTCCATGTCTTTGTTAGAGCTTACATTAAGTGGCCTTTAAAATCTCAGAATTGTTTATAATACTTTTTAAATAACTTGGCAGTATGGCTTTTTTGTTGTTGTTGTTTTTGGTGCTGGGGATCGAACTCAGGGCCTTGTGCTTGCAGGGCAACTACTCTGTAACCAATGAGCGAAATCCCAGCCCAGCTTTTTAAAAAATAAATACATTTATTTCCCTGGAGCATGAGAAAGGACTATCTGCAGGTCGTCTTTTTTGAAAAGGGAAGAAATTCTTTCTCCAACCACATGGGAACCGTGCCAACTTGGTACCGGCCCCCACTAGAGTAATGATGTAAGAATCTCAAAGTGTGTGCAGGGTACCTGCGAAACTCACAGTGTTTCATCGCAGCGCTGTTTGCCAGAGTCCACAGCACGTATTTTTTCTGTATGTATCAAATTCTAATCACATATATTTATCGTATTTTGTAGGGGAAATAAAGAGTTATCATTTGGTAGGTTTGCTGCTTTCCAAGGTAATGTGCTGTTTTGCCTTTCACATTACTTCTGAGCATTATTTTCCCATTAATTCCCACGTACTTAACTTTCCTGGGTAAGCTGTCCAAACTTTTGACACAGAGGGGCAGTACACAAACTGTGCCTAACTATACTTTTCGGGAAAACCTTTCCCTTTCCATGGGTGTCTATTCAGGGAATTCCGGTTTGGGACATTTATCCAAAGGTACAGTATTCGAGTATGCAGTTACACATACACATACTGACAAGAGTATACATTTTCTTGGCCTCTCTTGGAGAAAGCTTGAAACCAGAGAAACACATTCCAGTTGTTCTGGATGACTCTGGCACCCTCTATTCAGAATTCTAGATGACAAGACTCCGTTTGGAAGTGTACCAGGCTTACTCGGCACCTGCTCTTGCTTTAATATTTTTATGACCAAAGACTTCGGAGTTCGCCTCTACTGAGCACAAAGAGCTACACCCTGGAGCTGCATGAGAGTAGCTCCTTGTCATTTGGGAAAAATAATAGCAGGCATACAGAAGAGGGTAGCCTTACTGTTGGGAGCAAGTCTGAGATAAGAGCAGGTGCTGTTGAGCTGTAGCTCCTTAGCCTTACCTGGCCTTGTTTAAATTGTAAATAGAATTGTCTGGCATCAACATAAGCGGTCCATTATGGGCTTTCTGGCACCTACCAGTGCCTTGCACAGGGGTAAGTGCTCACTGACTATATTCAGCATTTACTGGACATGTTTCGTGTATACCAAGCAATGTGGTAGATGCTGGTGATGAATGAAATTTCTTTTCAAGTTATCACACTCTGATAGGAAGCATAGACTCTTAAACAGATAAATTACAATTCACTGATGTTATTTGTTGCTCTTATAATTTGGTATTTTGTTCTCTTTGGAAGTCAGTCAGAGAAGTCCGTAGTCTGAAGGATCGACTCTATGAACTTCTAAGGACATGCAGGGGATTTTTCTTTCAGTTATAAAGTATATTTTAGATGGCTCTTGTGACTTTCATACAGTTGACAGTTTGTGGCCTGTTGGAAGAAAAAACTAGTGTGATGCAGAAGGGCATTTTTAAGAAGGCTTCCGGGATTGATTATTCTGTTCTCAGCAGCGTTTCCTTTATCTGAAAAAATGCAAAGGCTAGGAGTGTTGCTCAGCTTGCCTAGCACATGTGAGGTCCTGGGTTTGACCCCTAGCACTGCAGAGAAAAAAATGTGAGATTGCACAAGTTCCATTAGCTATGTCAGTTATCAGGCTTTTGTAAGGTGAGAGCAGGAAAACGATTTCCTTCTCTCCATGGAATGTAAGCCTCCTTTATCTGAATTGTTACATACGTAAAGCAGAGCCGGAAAGCACATTTTCTTCATACCTGTTTATGGGTGGATGAAACCACATTTACTTGGTAGTGCTGTTGTTTCTTTGTTGTAACTTCTATTCCTTTACTCTTTTTATTTTTCTTTCCATTTTTGAGGGTGGGTTTATGAAAATACCCACTGGGGCTCTCTTAATCATTAGAAGAATGTTAAATTGCTTATGTCAAAAGTCTTTGATAAGAAACAATCTCAAAGAAAACAAGTATGCAGCTGCTATTAAAGTAACAATAGCAATATTTATACAGTACTTATATTCCATGGCTTTATATGTAAAATATTTAAGAGAGGGCTTGTCCAATCCTCACTACCGAATGAGAAAGGTACTCATTATTTTTCCCGTTTTACACATGAAAACTGGAAGGCAAAGTGAGGTAAATAACTGGTCTGAGGTGACACAAATAATAAGTGGCAGAGCTAGGAATGGAATTCAAGAATTTCAGCTCAATACTGTTCTTAATCACTACTCATTTCACGCTCAACTTGCCATTGAATAATGTGGAGTTCCTAAGAGTGGGGAGTAACAGTATCTGGCCTTTGTATGCCTCCTGTGTAGCTACACATTATACTTGTTCTTTTACTTTTTTTCAGTCTTCTGGGTATGTAAATTGGTGTGCATTTTACAGATGTTAATATCAACTAACATTTATGAGGCATTGTACTAAACAGTCTTTTTGTGTTACTCACTTCATGTTGACGATTGTATGGATAATTACTAGTCTCGATTGAAAACAAGAAAACTGAAGCTAGAGAAGTTCACTTGCTCAGAGTCGCATAGCTAAGGCGGGACAGAGCCAAGATTTGAATACAAGTTTGCCTGACTTGGCTCCACTGTCTTAACTGCCACATAATACTTGGTGGAAACAGTAATGAGCTGGACATTCCAGCAATCGAAGTGAATCTCATAGCTCTGACTCTTGTTCCTTATCCTTAACTCTCACATATTTATTGATTAATCATTACCCTTGCTTGTCTCACTTCCTCAGGTGCTCACAAAAGAGAAATCTGCGAGATCAGGTGCCAAGATTCTTGTCTTCTTGGAGTCATGGCATTTAACTTTTTCTTGAACTGCATTTGCTAGCATTTATCACTGTCTGTAGACTTCTTTCTCATATCCTTACAGGGAATCCTGGAAGTTATAGTGGGACAATTTTAAGCATTTATGACACTCTATTTTTGAAGTACTACACTTTAGTTTATAGTGTCTGGTTAGGATTATAATTTTGGTTCTTTTTTAACCACTTAATATATGGCTGGTGTTGATGGTTTTGTCTGTTTTTTTTCTTATGTGGGAACCTGCATATATCCCCCTAAATATCAGTAGTTGCAGTTAGCATTTGAATCTCACATCATTCATTCCCAGGGGCAAATCTGATTGCTTCAGAAATTAATATTTTATGTGTCCTTTTTCCTTCCCTTCTCTGCAGTGTCCTTCCTTTTTCTGTCATTCTAGATTTTCTCTTCTATCTCTTCAACTAGTTGGTTACGAAGATTTATTGTCTATGTCCCAAATACCTATCAAAATCTGGCTGAAGTACTAAGCCTCACTAGATAATCAGGAAAATGAAAAATTTTAAATAATCATATATTACTACTACCTATCAGAGTAGCTAAAATTAAAATAATAAAAACTGGCTGTACAAAGTTTTGGTGAGAACAATTGGAACATTCAGACTGCTGGCAGGAGTGGAGTATAAATTGATACAAACCCTTTGAAACCTTTAGTAACATCTATGAGAGATGAACATAATTCCATTTCTACACACACACTCAACAAAAACGCATGAAGTATGCTCTGAAAGACATATATAAGAATGTTCATACAGCATTATTTGTAAGAGTCCCAAAGTGAAACAAATACTGTTAGAATGGACAGAGGCAAACATGGTGATACACACCTGTAATCCCAGCACTCAGGAGGCCGAGGCAGGAGGATTGCCACAAGTTCAAGGCCAGCCTGGGTTACATAGTGAGTTCAAGGCCAGCCTGAACTACATAGTGAGACCTTGCCTCAGAAAAAGAAAAACAACAGCAACAAAAAAGAATGGACAAATAAATTGTAGTAAAATCCATAAGATGGAATATCTTGATGCAGTGATAAGGACATATTTGCCCAGTGTTAGCACAGTGTAGATGAATCTCCTAGACCTGTGACAGCGAGCATGCGGAGCCTTTTCTGCAATGACAATTTATTTTTTTCTAAATTAAAACCTCAGTATTCAGGTTTAATTGCAGTGTTGGCACTTTGCAGTTAATAAGTGGGTTTTGGGTTGCAGTTTGGGCAATTGGCCTCTGAAAGGTTCATCATCACTGTCCTAAACAAAATGTTAAGTAAAGGAATCTAAACACAAAAGACCGTATACTACGTGGTTCTCTTTATATAAAGCTCAAAAAGAAAAAAAACTAATCAGGTGGTAGAGATCAAAATAGTGGTTACTTTTATTGAGGGAATAAAAAGATGCAAAAGGCAGGAGGTGCTGTATTCTATACCTTGATTTGTGTGTTGGTTCCCCAGGTATGTTCACTTTGTAAAAAAAGAAAGTTCAGGAGCTGCACATTTAAGATACATGTGCTTTAATGTGTTTTGACATACGAGTAAGAGAAGCTTCTTTTAAAGTAGGCAACAGCTTAGTTTAGAAGTTTGAGGGCAAGCATAGGTCTCCAGGACTTGTTAAAATACTGGGGCACTTTGGTTTATGAACTTAATTCTTACCATGATTCTGGTTGCAACTGAATTGCAAACATAGTAAGTATAGAGTTAGGTGGTGCTAGGGCACCACTGTACCATTAGTAACTTCAGCATCGTCACTGCAGAGTGACCTTTGAGAATGAGTCCTTATATATTTACTAAAGTTCTGGAAGGAGTTGCACGTGACTAATAATAATATTTTAGGTCAGGAATAAGATTGCAAGGAAGTTTGCAAGGTTCCATTTTTTTTTTAACATTTAAATATAAAAAGTTTTTGAGGTACCGGGGTTGAACCCTGGGCCTCACATATGCTAGGCAAGTGCTCTTTCACTTAGCTACATGCCAACCAAAGGATAATTTTTTTTATTCTATGTAATACTTACTACATTTTCAGTTACTTTTCAATTGATATTTTAAGTATGTGCTTTATTTAAAAGAACAAATGACTTGGATGGAAAAAAGTTTAAGCAACGTGACAAAAAAGATATTTAGGGCCCTGTAAAACTTTATGATGTCCTACAAATTAAATCCCATTTGGCCATATTTATTTTAAAATTCAGGAAAATAACAAGACACTTTTCAGAGATCTCTTAGAGCAGATGTTATATACCTACCTACCTACATACATATATACACTCCCCTTTGCACCTTTTTTTTAATTGTTAAAAACCACATCATGTAAAATTTGCTGTCTTGACCTTTGTTAAATGTACTTAGTATATTGAGTTCAGTCACACTCTTGTACAACAGATACCCAGAACTTTTTCATCTTACGAAACTGAAATTCTGTACCCATTAAGCAACAGTTCCCATTTCTCCTTCTTCCCACATTCTGGTAATCATCATCATGCTTTCTATTTCTAAAAATTTCAGTACTTTACATATTTTATATATGTGGAACCATACAGTATTTGTGATTCTTTTAGCATAATATCCTTAGAGTTCATCCATGTTACAGTGTGTCTCAGCTCTTTGCATTTCTACTGGCACCATTTTGATTAAAGCCATCGTCATTTCATCTGAATGACAGCAACAGCTCAGGTGGTCTCCCTGTGTCTAGTTTTGCCTCCTTCTAACCCATCTCCCACTCAGTGGCTAGATGCAAGTGTAACTTTGCTTAACATCCTGGTGCCCAGACCACCCTTAGACAATCTAAATGCACATTGTTAGGCCCCAAATATACATCCTCTTAAGTCACACTGTTTCATCATTGCCTTTTAAATTAGACATTCTTTGATTCTTCCACTCTGAATTTCTTTCCTGTTTCGTGTTCCAGACAGTATTTGTTAACAGTGAATCATGAATGAATCATGACTTTTGCTTGAAGCTGTGTCGGTCAGTTTCCTCTGCGTGGAGCTAACCTAGATACCTAATGTCAGCGTGTAAAAATTTAGTTGTAAATTTAGTTATGGGAAGTATCGCTTTTCATCTCCTAGCTTTTTAGTTCTTGACAATTTAAAATAGCCCGGACTAAAAACAAATGAGAATTTTAGGAAATATGTTGGCCAAATGCATGTGAAGGGAAAGCTAGGGGGAAAAATGAAGCAATTATTTTAAAATCTATATTCCACTGGGCCCTTTAATAAAGAAGACATTAACACTTCCTCTTACTATAATTTTAGTTCAGTAAGTATTTATTGGGACCCACTATTTATATTCATTCCTATGAATCAACAAAGTAAAAGTCTCCAGAGCAGCTTTACATACTTCCTGAGCAGCTATACATACTTCAGCAGCATCCAGGTAACTTCTTTAGTTTCTCAAGCAGTTTTCTCACTGCCTTAGATGGATAGTAACTGTTGGAAGGTCACATAAGATCTGTGCAAGCTTGTTAGAGAGGGGAGTAGCACATTTAACTTTCAAGTGGAACTGAAGCCACCTTTTTTACTCAAGCTTAGCCAATTATGTGTTAGGGTTGGGATGACTTTCATGGCTTGAACCTGACAAAGGCAGCCCCTGTATACCTCTGAGCCTCAGCCACATTGAAGCCACACACTGACTGATGGTCAGTCACATCAGTCCTTTTGTTTATACTTATTTTTTGTGTCTGAAAAACTCCTTTATCTTTACTTTCTACAAATTCTACTTATCTTTAAATATTTCATCTCAAGCATCCCTCCTGCAAGTCCTCTTCCAAGTAGAAGATTAAATGAACCTCAAAGATTAAGCTTTGTGCTTCTGTAACATACTGGGCTTTCTTTAAGCATAGCCCCATCATCTGTTGTCAGGCTTGTCTTTTCTATTAGACTGTGAGCTGCTTCTGGGCAGGTTTAAGGTGTTTTTTTGTGCTTGACTTGCTACAGAGTAACTGTTCAGAGATTATTTTGATGAATACTATTGTTACTGAATGATGGATAAATAAGTACCTGATTAAATGAGTAACAGTAGAGCAAACTGGCATCTCCTAAAGAACCAGTTGGTTTGTAGCCATAAGTTTGGGGCAGTGTAGTTCTTGTTCCTCCATATTTAATAGCAAATTTGGAATTCTATCTGACCCTCATAATGAAAGCAAAACAAAACATTAAGGGGAGGAACATGAGCAGGAATTGAATGTTACTCTGTGTTAGGCGTAGGCATTTTGTCATTGAAGACTCTCATTTAGCTAAATAAGGAACTTAGTTTTTTTTTCAACTTGTAGTTGAGGCTTAGAGACGGTTAGTGAGAAATTCAGTAATGAAGGTTTAAGCTCATTATAAATCTCTTCTTTTTTATTCACATTTTGCTGTCTGCCCAAAATGAAGATTCTTATTTGGCTAATTTCTAGTAATCTGATATAAAACTACAAATTTCTAGGGACTATTTTAAGGCAGAACAAATACGTACCTTTAAATAATTTTCTGTTACTATTTACAAAAGGCTTTACCTTCATATAATAGTTTAGAAATGCCATTCTTTTAAGATACTATATAATCTTTAAACAACATTAGCACAGAGCATTGGTGCAGTGGAAATTAGTGTTGATATTTTAGCATTGCCAGATGTATTTCTCCAAATTAGACTCTATTGTATATACTTAAATAAATTTTTAAAGAGATCATATGGAGTCCCAGGCGACTGCCGAAGATGGCGAAGGGGCAGGTCCTGGTGCTGGATGGCCGAGGCCATCTCCTAGGCCGCCTGGCAGCCATTGTGGCCAAGCAGGTACTGCTAGGCCGGAAGGTGGTGGTTGTGCGCTGCGAGGGCATCAACGTTTCTGGCAACTTCTACAGAAACAAGTTAAAGTACCTGGCCTTCCTCCGTAAGCGGATGAACACCAACCCATCACGTGGTCCCTACCACTTCCGGGCCCCCAGCCGCATCTTCTGGCCGACTGTGCGAGGTATGCTGCCGCACAAGACCAAGCGAGGCCAGGCCGCGCTGGACCGCCTCAAGGTGTTCGATGGGATCCCACCACCCTATGACAAGAAAAAGTGGATGGTGGTTCCTGCGGCCCTCAAGGTTGTGCGCCTGAAGCTAACAAGGAAGTTTGCCTACCTGGGCCGCCTGGCTCATGAGGTTGCCTGGAAGTACCAGGCGGTGACAGCCAGCCACCCTGGAGGAAAAGAGGAAGGAAGGAGAAGGCCAAGATCCATTACCGGAAGAAGAAACAGATTATGAGGCTACGGAAGGAGGCTGAAAAGAATGTGGAGAAGAAAATCAACAAGTTCACAGAGGTCCTCAAGATCCACAGACTCCTGGTCTGAGCCCAATAAAGAGTGTTTATGCCTCACACTTGGCTTGGTCTGCCCTTCCTCCATTGCCCCCGTGGGATGTGGGGGACCCAGTGGCCTCTGTCCAGATGCCACAGGCAGTCTGGGGCCTAGAGAGCTCGGGACAGAGAAGGCACCTTAGTCTATGCCTGTTTAAGGTCTTTCCAAGAGGGTGCTTCAATTAAACCTTGTATAGATGGAATTTCAAACCTACTTGTTCAGGAGAAAGCCTTAGAAAAGTGATAGAACCACCAATTACTTTTACTTTGGTTGCACTGTTGAAAGACACTTCTGAGGGGTTGCTGCTGCCTCCCCTTTGCCCACGAGGCCAAATGCCATACTCTGCAGCTGTCAGGATGAGAGGAGGCACCTGCTACTGCATGCCAGGTCCAGAGGTGTGCAGCTAAGGGATAACAGGTGTGGCCCTTTCCCCTTCCCTCTTTGTCACCAGAAACGAATAAATTATTTTTAAAGAAAAGAAAAAAAGAGATCATACGGATCTTTTTTTTTTTTTTCAATATGGATCTTTTGACTTTTTCTGGAGACTTGAAGCCTAGTAAATAAATGATACCTAGCCATTTTAAAAAATTCTATACATAATTTAGACTATGTACTTGCTGACATCTATAAATCTATTTTCATTGTATGTAAAGTTGCACTGTAGAGTTTCATCATATGTAATCTTATGATCTTGGAAACTAGTTCTTCCAGTGTTAGGAGCAGAGAAAATTTTATTTTGTCTTTGACAGAAAAATATTTAAAAGAGGAAAAAATTCCACAAAACCATAGTTATGCAAACTGGAATAGTGAAATAAATAGGTCTGCAAGAATAAGACATCTGAGTTTAAGTCTGTACTCTTGTTTGCTAACTGTTGTTTCTTTTGGAGCTTCAGTATCTTCATCAATAAAATGGGGAAAACGGGCTAATAACAATACCTAATTCTTCTGGTGATTGTGATTATTAAGAAAAGCACTGTACAATGCTTGACATATAGTGGACCCTTGATAAGTGGTATTTGCTATTGTTTGGGGAGGCTGGATTTCTGAAACACATTTGGTCTATGAAGGTATATGAGTCTTTTGACAAATGGGGCGTTGTGACGGCAGTCTGACTTTACACTGAGCCGATCAGTTCCTATTTCTGGTGCATGTAGTTACTCCGAGAATTTCTTTTTTATGTAGTATGCATATTCTAATGTCTACAAGAAACCTGGAACATTATTTTCTGTTAAGAACTTGTCTCTCTTACAGGATTTACAGGGAAAATTATAAAAAAAAGATAATTTATTCTTCCATTCAAAGAAAGAGGCTTTTTTTTCTTCCTTTCAGTATTTGAATTCCTCTTTTTTATTTTTTAAACTCCTCTTGATATAGGTGCTTGGATATAAACATGACTATATGCTAGTCAGCAGCCACTTGAATGGAATCTGTTCAGTTGGATTGCATTGACTTTTATTTTCCTCTCTAGAAATTTTGATTTTTAAAATTTAAAACAGTGATCATTCAGCATGGTATCTTGAAATGTTTTTCCTTTTTCTTGCCTCAGCAGAGGTGTGTTACTTCTGCAGTTATACAGGGTAAATGTTGATGATTTAAGAAGATTCTAAAGGCCACTCAAAGAAAGCTTTTTTGAAGAAAGAACTCTTAACTTTCAATCTCTTATGAGTGAAGGTATTGGAAACAAAGTTGTCATTCAAAAATACTTGTTGAATAATATTCAATAAGAATTTGTAGAAGTTTCTATTTGGAAAATATCTCTTCACTGATTCCTAAAATTTGAAAATAATTCAGACATGGAAATATTGATTTTTGTACACCTTAATTTATCAACAGAGTTTTCCGTGTCATTCTTTGCCCTCTCAGTGGTGGGATAGATTTTGGAATTCGTTTCATTGGTTTCGAGTAATAAAATACTTCCACGAGAAAATGTTGTGTATTGGTTTGATTTGATTTTACTTCTGAAATTTCTGAAGCCTAATGTTAAACTCACTCTATCTTCTGTTTTTCTAGGTTTTTAACATTGCGTGGTATTTATAGGGATATACATTTTGTACAACTAGGAAGACCTTTTCTGATTTCTTGTTATTTTATTTTGAGTTTTCCTTTAAACCTTATTTATTTATTTATTTATTTATTTATTTATTTATTTATTTAGAGGGTGTTGGGGATTGAACTCAGGGCCTTGTGCTTGCTAGGCAAGCGTTCTAGCACTGAACTAAATCCCCAACCTCTCTTTTTTATTTATTTATTTTTATTTTTATTTTTTTTGGTGCTGGAGATCGAACTCAGGGCCCCGTGCTTGCTAGGCAAGCACTCTAACCACTGAGCTAAATCCCCAGCCCCTCCTCTTTTTTAAATATGGAGCAAACAGAAATTTCATTATATTTGGGTACCAGCTAATTATGTATAGTACATTCTCAGTGAGACAGTTGCCTTCAGTCCCTGCTGATATGAGGAGCAAATTGGTCAGTCCAATAAAATTATCAGAAATGAAGAGGTTGGGGATTTAGCTCAGTGGTAGAGTGCTTGCCTGAGTTCAGTTCCCAGCACCAACCCCCCTGTCCTGGCCAAAAAAAAAAGAAGTAATGATTCCTGTGTTGTGTGTTCACTGAAGTATTTATAATAAAGAATAATTGAAAATCATGATATCTACAGAAGTTACTGTAATGACTTGAAAATGCTAAGATGTGAACAAATCAGGATATAAAACTATTGAATTGAGTCCATTTTGTATGAACCACACCAAAATATTAATAAAGATTTTCTGCGAGTAGTTATAGATGACAATTTTTTGTTTTAAAAAATATTACATACATTTTCTGTAAACATCAGATGTCATTTTTGTAATGACAGAAAAGCTCCCAGTATTTAAAAAGTCACTAATAAATTAAAATGAATAACTACAAAATAAGAGTAGAAGGAAATTTACCCAGTGTTAACTATGGTTTTCTTTTGGTAGTGGGATTATTCATAACCTCTCTACAATTTTGCATACTTCTTTGTCTTCATAATTTTGTGCTCCTCAGTCTGTGTGGTAAGCATACTATTAATATATAGGATGCAAAATAATTTATAAATTGTATCACTGTAGTCAGCTTTAAGAATTTGCTTTCAGAAAAAATTGAGACTTTTTATTATAATCTTTAGAAGAAAAAAGCATGAGTTCTTTGCTCTTCTCAATGGCCGAGATGGAATTCAAGCCTGCAGATTTTTTGAGAGATGTTTCTTGTGTACAATTTCAAATTAAATTGCCTGAAATAGTAATACCACTAGAAATAAAGTGCCAGATCTTTGAAATCTATTTAGTTAATGATCTCTTTGACCATTAACAGCATAACTTGCTGTCTTGTGTTTAGCATATACAGCCAAAAGCTATTAAATAGGCAGAACTAGAGTTGTGTCCATTAACAGCTCTTATTCTTCTTACATTTTAACACCCAAACAAATATATGCATTTATGCCTTTAAAAGTTATTTTCAAAAACTAGATTGATGTAAATCTGGATTGAATGCAGGGTGGATAATACTAATATCTGCAATTTGTAAAACTATAGTTTCTATACTACTATAAGATGCACTCTGTGATGTTCAATGCCTCGTATTAGACTTGAGCCTTATATAATTTTTATAACATCCCTATGAAGTATTTTCCCATTCTTTTCCCTCAGGGGAGATGCCTGAGATTCACAGAGGCAAATTTGTCTCTGAACTTGTCACACAGGCAGATCAAGCTAAGACTAGATCCACATTTTTTTTAAAACTACAGTGCCCATGGATGACCTTCCTGTCTTGTTTACTGCTGTATTTCCAGCACCTAGAACAGGGGTTGGCATATAGTAAAGATTAAACAGATAGCTTTTGAATAAGTGAACTGTATAGCTAGAAACTTGGCCATTTGATGGCCAAGCAGAAGTAATTGTTCTGGTCTAGTGCTATAGGGTTATGCAGAAAAATGAGCCTGACACAATGTAAAGCCAAATGGAGGTAATTCCACCAAAATCTAGGTCATAGTAACAGATAACTAGATTGAGGTCCTCTTTTGATGTAACTATCTCATTTACGCTGATTATATTTGCCACACCTCTTTTCCACTTGACCCTAACATTCAGTGAACAAAGAAGCAGCAAGATCCATATGATACTTGAGTCTTTACCAGTGTGAAAAATCTAGGTGGAAACCCAAATTCTATAAGCAGAAAGTAACTGGAACAGGAATTTCTCGGTTGAGACTTTTGGATCTTGGGAAGTCAGTTCTGTGGAGGTAATATTGTGCCATGTGGTACATGCATAAACTTCACTTCATTGCTAACAGCAGCTTCATTGTACTGTACAGTCCTATGAAAACAAAGAGTAAATTCCAGTTGGAAGAGGAGTTAATGTTTAGATACCTTGTAGGCATAAGTAGTTCTAGTTTGTGAGATGAATTGCCACAGAAGCCCAGTTGTGACTCTAGCCTTCCCTTCTCTTCTTAGTTATTATCCGTGTCTCAGATATTCTTGGTTGCTAAGTGGAAGCTTAGTCATAGGTTAGTACTAGCCAGGTATATAATCATGGAACCCCAGAGTATATCATTAAAGTAAATAATACATACTGAGAACACAGACTTAGGGAAGGAGGTAGAGGAAATACGTATCACATTTAATGCTTCAGCATATTACAGTCTACTCCTAGAACATCAGTCCTTGTCCATGTCCCCTTTATTTTATTCCTTCTAGTAATTATTTTGTCCTCAAACATCCATCAGAAGGAGACCCTAAAGGTTGGGGATTTAGCTCAGTGGTAGAGTGCTTGCCTAGCAAGTGCTGCAAAGTCCTGAGTTTGATCCCCAGCACCCCTCCACAAAAAAAGGGAGACCCTATTTTGTGTGAGAATAGTGGTTTAACACGGACCTGACTGGTGGTCATTGTGAAACAGGCCTATGTGTTTGAATGTATTTCATTTCCTTAATGACTTGTGATTCCTTTGAGTCTATTAATACCCCATAGTTTAACATGTCTCTTTGCCTGAACCTGGTGGAGCAGAATATGTACATCTTCCCATTATGTTATGAATAATATTAGTTTCCCAAAATCACTAGATGCAGTCTCAGAATTTCTTTTTTTTTTGCGGGGGGGAGGGATCCTGGGGATCAAACTCAGGGTCTTACCCTTGCTAGGCAAGCACTCTGCCACTGAGCTAAATCACCAACCCCAACTCTTAAAATTGCTGAACTCAGGGCTGGGGATTTAGCTCAGTGATTAGAGTGCTTGCCTTGCAAGCACAAGGGCCTGAGTTCAATCCCCGGCACCACAAAAAAAAAAAAAAAAAAAAAAAAAAAATTGCTGAACTCATCTCCCTACCATTTTTTTAGGAACGATATGGGGTTCTTGCCCTTGATTATCTCAGTTTGTAGCCTGTCACCTCCATGAAGACAGATAATCTCTTTTTCCACCATTCAACCTGTGTCTGACACTGTACATGATACATATTGATAAATTAATATTTATTAAATCTCTGGAGGTAGAGGGTTTTGCTTGATTAGCATTTAATAAGACCCAGAACCATCTGGTGAGGATCTTCAGGAATCTTTCCTCAAGAGACCTTTTGTATTTAATTTATCAATGATGATGATATTCGTGGAAATCTTGCCATCAGACTTACTTACTTAATTACTTTACGTATGTATGTATGTATCCATCTGCTTAAGCATTTCTGTTAAAACACTTCATGGTGGCTAGATATTGGAGCGTCTGAATGTGAATACCTCCTGGCAAATCCAGTTCTCACTTGTGTTATCTGTGCTTTAAATCTGTGAATGTGTTCTTTGGACTTCCATTAGTAACAGAATCTCAAAGAAGTGACTGAGTAAAAGTTATTAGTTTAGTTAGTGATACAGTTAACATATAACATCATATCTATACCGGACAATTTCTGGAAGAACAATTTTTTAAAGACTTCTTACTGTAACACATTTATCTCCCTTACAGTTCTATTTGCTGTAGAAAATCTACAGCCTTATGTGATCTGAAAGGTTATGTGGCACATCCAGTGTTTCTCAGTTATTCATCATCATTAAGAACCATCTACTAGGCTGAGGCAGAAGGACTGCAAGTACAAGCCTAGTCACGGTGACTTAGTGAGACTCTGACTCAAAATAAAAAATAGGAAAAGGGCTGGGGTTGTAGCTTGGTATGAAGGCCCTAGGTTCAATCCCCAGTACTTCCAAAAAGAACATTTACTGTTTCTTGTTTGTGCTGGATTAGATGTAGGAGGAAAACACCTTACTCAGTAATGCTTTCTATACCTTTGCTTGTAAAAGATACAAATTTTCTTTTCCATACCTGCAGGGTGCTATTTTAATTTCTCACACATGGACAGTATTTCAGGACTTCTGTGTTTTTGTATTAATCACGAAGAAGAGTTAGTAGAAATCTTATTCCAAAAGAGTCTCCAGGAAATATTGCTGCCGCTGCTTTTTGTTTGTTTGTTTTTAATAGACAGGGTCACACTGTATAGGCCAAGCTGGCCTCAAACTCTTGGTGGTCCTGCCTCAATCTCCTGAGTGCTGGGATTACAGGCATGCACCACCATATCTGGCTGCGTCTTAATTTAACAGAAAGATTTGTTTTTTATACTTAATAGTACTAAATTTGTATTAGCAGTACATTCTACCTCACATTATTAAAATCTGAGGTCTTACTTTACTTTTAAAATAATTTTTCTATATTCAGTCAATTTATTCAATAGTTGTTTCTAAGATTTTAAATATTTATTTTTTTTTATATTGAACCAGAAGGAAGGTTTTAAATATTTTATGCAATATTGACAGCATTAATTTAAATTACATACAGAAGCTAACCTTGCTGTAAATCACCTTGGAACCCTTCTATATCCTGGGTCTGGGAAAGGTCTCAGACAGTGAACTAGACCTCATACTCCTAGAGGTTTTTTTTAAAATTGGCATTTCCAGAGTGTTTTCCATGTGCCAGGAGCAGTGCTAGGTGTTTTATATTCATAATCCATAAGGCTTAAAACAACATGAGAGGAGACATTAATATTCTGTTTTATGATGAAGAGTCTGTGACATGGAGAAGTGACTTACTTAAGATCCCATAGTAAGTAAGCGACAGAGCCAGGATTCCAGCCCATTTCCACTTGGCCCTAAGACCAGTGTTTCTTACAGCCAGATATAGGATAGGTTGAGAATGGCGTTAGAATCTGAGAAGTTTGTCTGATTTGTTAGATGACAGATTTGGAGGTTAAGATATGATAGACGTCTGTTAAACCTACCCCTTTATAAGCACCAGAACCTTGAGAAAAGGTGCCACTCATTACATTTGGTCTTCATCATAAACCAAGTTCACCATAATTGAAGGCCAGGGCTGGGGATTTAGCTCAGTGGTTAGAGTGCTTGCCTCACAAGCATAAGGCCCTGAGTTCAATCCCCAGAACCACCAAAAAAAAAAAAAAAAAAAATTGAAGGCCATAGACATTGGATGTTTTGCCAGTTTGTTGCTACTGTTACCTATGATGTTGCTACTACTGTTACCTAAACAACCTATAATGTAGGTTGTTTAAATGTTCCTTGAAAAGAAGCTCCTATTTTTTTTTTTTTTGTACTGGGAATCGAACTCAGGGCCTCATGCTTGCAAGGCAAGCACTCTAACCACTGAGCTAAATTCCCAGCCCTCTATATTTCTTAAAGATTTCTAGCTACAGTTGTCCTGTGTGCTTCAGTCATCTCAGTAAGATAGAATGGGCTTCTCATCATTGCATTTCTAAAATAGCCTTTTCCTGTATTCCTAAATGGATACCAGGTTCCTAGTACTTGGATACCATTGCTTTGTACTCACTTAACAATGTTCATGCACTGCTTGTCAGATTAGAGTTTAATTTTTGGCTACAGACTATTGTCTTCCTATCTAACATGTAAACTTCAATGGATAAATATAAAGCTCTGAACACATAAGAACAGTGCTGGTTATTTTAGCCAAATATGACATGAGGATTTTCTGGCAAAGCCACAGTGCATGGAGCAGCTGGTCACACAATGGCTTGGGAAAAGGTGTCTAATCTCTAAGTATTTCTATATTATTCAGTTGAATTACTCGCATGGGCACCATTGGTGATTTAGGATAGTTGCTTATGAAAGCTTGCTTTGGGTTTGGAATAGGATCTATCTGTGTATAAGGAATCACATTGTGATGATTAGAGGGGAAATGTAATAATAACAGCTACCCTCTTTTGAATTTCTGCTATATACCTGGCCATCTTACTAGATGCTTTATATGTTTTATTGTGAATCCTTCCATATATCTGCAGTGTGGCTGTTTCCCCATTTTGCAGACTAGGCTACTAAATCTCAGTGATACATTGCCTTGCATCATCTAGTTAGTAAAGGGGTTGCTAGTAAAGTCACCTAGGTTTGATTGACTTCAGGGCCCTTGGTCATCGTTATTTTGCATTATCTGTAACTGTGATACTGGCACAGAGACTATAAAATTGATTGTCTCATATGTTTAGGAAAAACTTTTGGATGCTAAATTTAGTACCATACTCTGGAACATTTTCTTTACTCTGGCCTCTATTATCTGTCTGCCACTGCTGTCTTAAATTTCTTCATGTCCTGTTCGTTGCAGGCCAAGAAAGGAAAATGGATCTGAATTTCCTTTCTCACCATTGGTCTCAAATGCTTTTTTAGGTATCTGTCAAGTATAACATCACTTTGTCATGCTTGTCATTGTAATTTTTATTCAAGTTATTGTTTATGTCCAGCTGGATGTGTAGGTGAAGAGAGTTTGTGCTGGATGTGAGCCTAGTTTAGGTCAGCACTGTCCAAAAGGACTTTCTGCAGTGATAGAAATATCATATATCTGGACTGTCCAGTAAGATAAGTGCTAGTCATATGAAGTTTGCTTGAAATGTGGCTAGTGTAGATGAAGGACTAAATACTCTATTTAATTTTGATGAAAAAAATAACCACATGTGATTAGTGGTTATTGAATTGGGCAGCACCATTTGAGGCAGTAACTGATGTTTGTGTTTGAAGAGTAATGATAGAATTTGAGGAAACTCAATTGATACTTTCTTTTATTTTTACAATTAAAATGGGTACATTTTATGTTTGTAAATTAAACCTCATTAAAGTTGATTTATTTTTTATTTTTTATTTTTGAGACAGGATCTCACTATGTAGCCCAGGCTGGCCTCAAACTCGCAGCAGTCCTCCTGCCTCAGCCTCCTGAGTGTTGGTATTATAGGCATATGCTACCATGCCTGGTGTAGTAAAGTTGATTTTAAAAGTTAAGCACACACCAGTCTCGGAAGCTGGAATACCTCATAGTAGCCCTCATTTACTGAGGTGAAATACAAACAAAAGAAAAGAGTAAACAATGGATACAAAAAGATGGAATGTTAGATATAAGGTAATAGACAAAGGGTTCAAAGGAAGTAGAAGAGGGCAAAGAGGGAGGGGAATGGGAATCCAGAGGAATAATGATATCTTAAAAATAAGAACCTAATAACCCAAACTTAAATCAGTGACACGTACACTGGGTACCATAGTAATTTTATATAGTTGTGACTTACTGCTGTATGTAGGTGGTTGTTTACATTGTTCACTGTCATAAGCAAAAGGTACAATTAATTGAGTAATTGCCTGTAAGTTTGTGTAATTTTGGATAAATTTTAATAATCTAAAAAAAAAGTTAAGCACACAGCAAAAGTTAAGCATGTACACTTCGATAGAACATAAGCCTGTGACTGTTAATGCACCTGTGTGCAGGTAGCCAATGTGTGCAACACCCTCCCCCCCAGCATCTCGAGATCTGAATTATATTATAGCAAGGAGGTGTAGGATAGAGATTTGAGGATGGAAGTGCCTTCATCTTCATTATCAATTGGTAATTTAAAGATTGCTGATTTGTTTTCCAGCAACATTAAATCCAGCATATATTCAACTTAAAACCATATTATCATGGACAAAATGGGGTAGAACAGTTGATGTTTCCAAAGTACTTTTGGATCATTCAGGATCTCATTTGGTGAATCTTTCAGATGCTATATCATTTATGGCTTGGTTTTGCTAATGGATCACAGAAGAAAAGGAGAAAGAACAAAACCGATTACAACTTCCTTGTACAGGGTCTACTTCTCCTGTTGAAATGGACACCAGTCCAGTATATTGGTGTTCAGGTTGCAGTAAGTATTGGGACCTGGACAGGAATCTGTGTACTCTTTTTCTCTGCTCGTTGACTGAGACTGAAGAATTATCTTTCCCTCCTCAGAATATCTATTAATTTTTTTGTTTTTCCATCTCAAGAGAGGGACTAGAGGCAATTTCTAAATTTAGCCAGGGAGCTACAATAATCTGATAATCAGCAACAACAACAGAAATGTAGTTCTCCTTTCCAATATCCTGACTAAGTGCTTTGGACCTCATTTTGGTAAATACAATGCAGAACTCAGAAGTCTTCTGTGTAAGACTAGTTTTGGTGTATGTTTTCTAAAGAAGCTTTTGATGGAAGTAAATAATAAATTATATATGATATCTTGAACAAAAATAAATGTCTGCAGTTTTGATACACAGTTTTGATTTAATTTTGATTGTCTGGTCTTATGAAATGTTTTAAAAATATATTAATTTTGTATTTGCCACTTGTGTTACTAAGTATACTTTTTTTCCCTAACATTTTATTTGTAGCATAGAACCAGTCAACTCTGGATCCTTTAGATACTTCTGACTGTGCCAGGGCATTGAATGAAGTTCCCTGTAGTGAGAAAAGAGAGCACATGGGACTCGTGACTTTATGTACTCCAACAATAGAGCTTTTATGACATTGGAGGTGGTTAAAAAAGCTAGAAGTAGCTCTTAAACATGGCATCTCTGTGTTGCCTTTTTTTTTTTTTTTTTTTGTATTCTCAGAGCTGCTAGGAGTGCATCGAGCCTGTAATTTCCTGTCCTCTGAGTCCCCCATCTTTCTGCAGCTCCAAGCTTTGTGTCCCACAGCCTGTGACTCTGTGCTAACAAATCGCTATTGTCCAGTGCGGCGAATGGTGGCTGGAACTAAAGAATTGCTGTCTGGTTTCTATTCAAATCCAGGTAGTGAGATATATGAATGGACTTTTCGAATCGTCATGTGAATAATGTCTGCTCGGCGTGAGGGCTCAGAGCCGCACTAGGAAAGATTAACTCCTAGTCTGATGACTAACATTCTTTGTGGTAGGAGGTGGAAACATTTCAGAATATCATTTTATTCACACTAATTTTCTGTGTCATACTCCCAAAAGTAGGGTTGGCTGTTTAATTATTTGGCAACTTTTCTGTCAAGTTTTAGTATTCTGTTGATAATACAGAGAAGTTTGGGGAAGTGCTAAGGTTTTTGTTTACTTATTACCACTGTTACTTTCTCTTGAAAGTTTTCTTACTATCATTTATTGTAGCATAAACTTACCTTTCTAATATAAAATTAGTAGAGAGCTGCTTTTCTTAAGAAACCAGTCCTTTAAAATAGTTCCCAACCAATGGAGGGAAAAATTCCCCTCTCCTTTTTAGTGTTCTCTACTTAATACTTTGCATTTTTCTCCCAAAGTCCAAATTTGTACAAAGAAATCATAGAAATAACTTGAAATGCAGTATATTCAGCAAACAAAACAGATCTCCTTCAAAGTGGGAACAAACTTAAGCATTGGTAAGTATAGCAGAATAAGGATTTTTTAAAACCAGATTTGGAACTAGACTATAATTCATAATTTCCTCTTATCTGTGGAAAGTTGTTTTATCTTTCTCCTGTATACCTGAAAAAAATCTCCACAGGCTTAAAGGGCTGTGTTTTTTACATTCCTTTCATATCACAGGTACTATGAAACGGAGAGCTTTTTATGTTTCTTTTTGTCTTAAACTCAGACAGCTTTGTGAGCAGTAGTGTGTAGATTACAAGAGTTAGACAAAAGCAGGCGCGACTGAGAAGAGTTGGTTGGGGGGAGACTTGGGGCACTTCCTGTCACTCAACACATTCCAGATCACTAAAAAATTTCCACACCCTCTGCATTCCCTCTTGCATACCCAGTTCCCGGTATTTTCTGATTCTGTATGTTGTGGTATTTATCATACTGCTCTCTTGCTGGGCTCTGGCAAGACTGCTTCACACAAGATACATTCCTTTAGATTGTACAAAGCATAGCTGGGAAAATGGCTGGCAGTTTCAGAATCTAGTCACGATCGCACGCATGAGCACCTCACGCATCTATGCCCCTTCCCCCTCCCGCCCCTGCAGCTGGCTGACCTGTCTCACCCACTGCTGGCCTATCGAGCGGCCAGGACTGTCTGGTTTTGGCTCATGCCTTTGTCCATGTCTGGCTTAGTTCCTCTCTGTCTATGCTGGCCTCTATCCCCACCGCCCCTGGCAGCACAAGTGTTTGGCCACACAAAACTACAGAAAAGGTAGCAAAAACTTCAAACTTTGCTAGATTCTCCAACAGTTTATTCTTTTGTAAATTTCTTCCTCCTTTAAAATCTCTGTTTTAAGAAAACAAATAACAAAATTAATTATCTAAAGGCAAGGAATGCAAGCAACCTTTGTGTTCCTTATAATAACTGACTTCATAACTCTTCTCCAGCTGCGTTATGGGGTGTGTATAAAAGCTTCTGTTCTGAGAACAAAGGAGCACGTGCAGAAATGAGACTTAAAAAAATCCACTGACAGTATTTCACTACACAAATTACTTAAAAGATTTTAGTCAAGCCTCTCAACAGATTCAATTTTTAAATGTTTTTTAGTTCAAAAGAGAAAAAAAAAAAACAAAAACAAATTGAAAGTGCTTACCCAGTAAAAGAACCGAAGTAGTCCTGAACTGTTACGTAAGACTTTTTACAGTTGGATCTTTGTCAAAAGGGGATGGGGGTGATGGGAGAAAGCAGCAACAACAATCAAAAAGTTCGAGCTGCTGTGGCAAGAGGACAACTTCTGTGCTTCCAGATAGGGTTCTTGCTGTAGAAATGGAACTTCAGCCAGCACAGCATCCTGTCCCAGTGGAGATATGAGTTTTGTCAGTAAGAAAAATTTAGATACTGGAACCCAGGCTAGATGAGCTATTGAACCGCGCCAGATTTCCTTGCAGCCCTGTCTGCTCAGCTTGCATTGAACTATATATGACCCAGATGATGGACAGAAGCACATTCAGTCATGTGCACACTGGAAGAAAGCGGATTTGCTGGTCCCTGGCAGTGTAGGGGTTTGTCTTCTGATTGGGCTGTGCCCTGATCAGTGAAATGTGAAGCTCTCACCATTCAGAGGCCGTAATTCAGGACTGGCAGTTTGAGTGTCTGGCTGCTTCTAGGCACTGAGAGAGACTTTGAAGGTGTTGCTATTGTGTGGTGGCATTACCCACACAGAGGTTGTTTCCACGTATGCACTTGTAGAGGAGAAACACTATCTATAATTCAAGAAGGCTGCTGACTGCCTGAATCCCAGGTTATCCTATTATTGATAAATTGGGCTCTAACCCAGACCAGTTACTTGATTCGAGAATTTTTTTGTGATCCTAAATAAGCTTTGGTCCTGATTTTATGGATTTGATAAAGTAAAAACAAAGGCGACATTTAACTTTGAACCTTTTCTAGATGATGTAAGTTGCTCTTCATGAAAATTGGATTGGATGGACAGGGGAAAAGTTTTGGATTCTGAAGGCTTCAAATGTAGTAGATAGAAACTTTATCTATTATAATCTCTTTGTGAAGCTGTCACTCTTATCCCAGTCCTTAGTCACATAGAGGGTTGCTTGGGGCAGGGGTTGCTACGAAAGCATAGACCCCACTGAGCTATGGCATAGCTTTTAACCATGCAAGACAACCGCTGTCTGCTCTCTTCACCTCCTCAGGGTTTATTTCCTTTCTTTCTGGGCCACTGGGAAGCCATGTTGTTGTACAGGACTGTCAGTTGTGACATTTTGGTTTAGTACATGACAGTTGCTTTGTTTGTTCAATATATAATGACACATTTTTAAAAAATTGAAACAATAAAATTGCATTATGAAACTTTGACTGTGACGTATGAAATCTATTCTGTGTGGACCACCTACCCCCTGTGAACTTTCTTGTCTCTAGCAATTAGCTTATATAGTCCTAAATCAATGTTTAAACATACAAAACCCCCTCTCATACTTGTTGAAATAATTCCATGACCAATATACAGCATTTATCTCCTTTTTGCAAACTCTGGGTTTGGATGTTTGTGTATTTGTAATTTTTAGGTATTTACTACATTCCACAACATTCTTTGTATAAGAGTTGCCTTGGAGTTCTTCTCCTGTCCTAACCTGGGGGAGCTGGGTTGGTATGCTACCAGTGGTTAGAGTGGTCAGAGTGAGAGGGCTCGAACACTTTCTTGTTTTCTTTAAACCACCCTTCGGTCAGTCATTCTTTTTTTTTTTTTTTTTCAGTCATTCTTTTTGTATCTGAAGTTCTGGTAAAATATGCATAATATAACATTTGCCATTTTAAACATTTAGTTATGTGGCATTAAGTAAATTTATGTTATTACAACCGTCACCACCATCCATCAAACTCCTCTGATTGTGCGAATGAAACTTGAAACTCTGTACCTGTTGAACATTTTCCATTTCTCCCTCCTTAACCCCAGCAACCACCGTTTTATTTTCAGTCTCTCTGAATTTGACTGTTCAAGGTATCTCATATAAATGGAATTGTGTAGTACTTGTACCTTTGTGACTGGCTTATTTCACTTACTGTAAGTCTTCAAGTTTCTTCCATGTTGTAGATGTCAGAATTTCAAAATTCTACAAATATATATAGAATATGTATTACATGTAGAGTGTGTGTGTGTGTGTGTGTGTGTGTGTGTATGTGTGTGTATTTGTATCTGCCACATTTCATCCATTCATCTGTCAGTGAGCTGTTGACTTGGGTCCACCATTTGGCTATTAAGACAGAGATTTGTCGGGCTGGGGATTTAGCTCAATGGTTAGAGTGCTTGCCTAGCAAGCGCAAGGCTCTGAGTTAAAACCCACAGCACCACATACATACACAAAAAAACAGTTATTCGTGATCATTTTAACATCGTGTGAGGGCTTCTGCTCTGACCCATCTCTGGAGCTCTTTTCATTATATAAGTTGGAAGAGTTTTAATGTGTCTTAACTCTAAAGACTAATGAGTCCCTAATATCAGGTTTCTTGCAGAAGGGAAGATTCTTTTCAGCCTTCCTGCTGTGATGAGACACAGTGCATTCTACACTACTGTTAATTCCGTTATACTTACTGTTTATGGGTTTATTTTTCCTATTACACTCTGAGCTGTTGTAGAGCAGAGACCATGACCAATTCCTCTTGAATTGTGCCTTGTGCCTCTTGTGTACACATGGGCCTGTTAGTTGGAAAAATGTAAATGAGTGAATAATGGATAATTTTATTGGGTTTTTGTTGTGTGTCAGAAACTGTGCCAGTGTTTTATATACGTTTAGCTTATTTTTAAAGACAGCCCCATGAGGTAAGTATTATTAGCTTTACTTGGCAGATGAGAGAATTTGCTGAAATCCTCATAGGATGTAACAGGCATAATTGGGATTGGAACCTTTGTCTCTCTTAGTTCTAGAGCCATTATGCCAGAGGCAGACTTCATAGTGAAAGTGATGACCATTGGGTCTGAAAGCATGAGATTTAGCCCCAAGTACTGATTCCAACCCAAATATTCTTTCATCGGGTGCTAGAAGATATAGCCTTCAGGTAGATACAGTTCATGAATGGTTGCTGAGACTAAACTGCGGCACACTTGTTAACGTGAACTTTTTCTAGAGACTTTAACTGAGCAAGTACTTGCTGAATTCTGTTCACAGACATTTCTCTCTATAAATTCTCTTTCATATGTTATTTTTGGAAATGTAGTTAAATTCTATTATTATTATTATTATTTTTTTTTTTTTTTGGTGCCAGGGATCGAACTTGGGGCCTTGTGCTTGCTAGGCAAGCACTCTAACCACTGAGCTAAATCCCCTGTTAAATTCTAACATATATGATATGCCCCTAGAATGCATGTGTCAGTGTTCTTCCTGTGCAAGTCCTAACCAGGCCCAACCCTGCTTGGCTTCTGAGATCGGACAGGACGGGGTGTGTTCAGGGTGGTATGGCGAGGTAGACAGTGCTGTTCATTTGTTCTGTGCACTTGACAGGTACACACACAGGTACACACACACAACACACACATACCCTACATTTATATAAGCAGGTGGCACTGTTCTAGCTCTTAAGAACAAACAGAAGTGGTTCTTAGGGAGTGCACATTCTAGTAGGAAGACAGAAAATAAACATTACCAAAGTCCTTTGAAGACAAGAACTCATGTTGTAAATAAAGTGAAATACAGTAATGCAGTGAGAGAGAATGACTAGGGAATAGAATATGTGGGAGTGGGGCAGGGCACCCCTGTGATAAGTATCAGGGAATGCCTTCCCAAGCAATGAACTGAGATACACAGACAGCATCCAAAAAGCTGATACAAGTATGGTCTGGGCAGTGGGAACAAGATACAAGAATTGTAAGGTAGGTTGAGTTTGGTTTGTCTAAGGAACAGAAAGGGTGATATGGCTAAAGTGGAGTGAAAGCAGTAGGAGGTGATGTTGGGGAAGTAAGATGGGACCCTACCATATAGGGCTTTATAATAGTAAGAAAATGGGATTCATCCCCACACACAAGTTTAATTTTTGAAGTGACTGGACGTTGTACAATTTTAAGCAGGAGGGTACCTTGTTCTACAGGGTAAAAAAGATAGTTCTTTTCTAATTTGATCCTTTTAGGCACCCTGATACCACCTTTAACTTGGGTCCTTCCCAAGCTAGGAACCTTGCCCAGGTTTCAGTAACCATCTGAGGGTCCTGGAAGAATATCTCTTTTACAACAGGATTGGGACTAATACTGCTTTTGTTACCCATTTTGCATAGAGGGGCTTGTCCAACAAGAACTTCGGGCATTTTCACACATCACTGTTGTCTGGGTAGAGTTTTTCAGCCTGGTTAATTTAGGATAAAATTCAGTTTTTAATTAGAACTCATCTTTCTATGTCAGTAATTTAAAAGGACGTGTCATTGGCAAATAATGTTGGTTGACGTCTGTTTATATGATGTAGTAAAAGGCATACTTCTGGGAAGCCAAAATTGACAAAGAGGAACTTTCCCACTATTCATAAATAAGATTGGGTTCAGCTATTTGGATTCCACTAGGGTTAGTGGCCAACATTTGGCTGACATTCTTTCAAATTTTCAAAAACTAAAAAGTACAGAAAATAACATTACACCATAGAGTCCTATTTTATAGGTCAGTGGCATCTGGTATTTTCATGTAGTGAAATAAATGATGTTCTCTGATATTTTTTCTCCTTTTTATTTTTTTAGAAGTGTTATTTGTACGCCACTAAATTGGCTTCAAATCTGCTGAAAGAATAACCTGAACTTGGAAAAATACCATAGGTGAGAAAACTGAGGCTCTGAGATGTTCAGCGTCTTTCTTGTCCAGTGTCAGATGGCAAGGAAGTGGCACAGCTGGGACTTGAACCAGATTGGTTTCTAAAGCTATTGTTTGTTTTACCACATTAAACATCCTCTGTAGTGGAAGGCTAACCAAACGTTTAATGAAACCAAAGAAGCACAAATGACCTTTAATGATAATTACATAAAATGTGAATTTCCTAAAGCCATGCCTAAAGGAAGGGGCAGAAATATTCTTCCTCTGGTGTTGCTTCAACGTTTTTTAAAGAACTTTTGGCCACTTGAATCATCTCTCCTTATCTTGGATAGAGTACAATTGACAGTACTTGTTAGTTATGCTGGGAACCCACAGATTCCCAAAGCACTTATATCTCATTACTCAGCCTGGGTCTGAGTTAATCTCACCTTCTTAAAATAATTGCTGGGTGTGAGACCTGGCTTCTGAGTGAGAGTGTAGCCTCTTAAAAGCAAGCTGTTGAATTATGACTTGGAGTCAGTGTGCAGATGTGGGGAGAGACCCAGGTCTGGTCCAGCATGGTGTTTCTCTGCTGGTCGTGGTACTGATTTAGTTTTATGGGAAGGAAGAAGGAGCACCTTCTTTTTCCTTAGAGCGTAAGACTATATGGAAGAGAAGGGGCTGCGGATTTAGCTCAGTGGTTAGAGTGTTTACTTACCAAGCACAAGGCCCTGAGTTTGAGCCCCAGAACCAAAAACAAAAAAAAGGAAGGGAGGGGAGCTAATGCCTATTTCTGTCTTCTGTGAGCCATGTACTTAACTAGGCACATTTAACATAGGCTTTAATTAAATTTTCACAATTGTGTGAAGAGAAAGTATTATCCTCATTTTGCAGAGAAGAGATGTTGAGACTCAGAGGAAATGAAGTTGAGAGAGAAAATCTATACCTTATATTGAGAAATTATGTCTTCTTAGAGCTGGATTGGCCTTGCAAGCTGATAAAATAGCATAGGAGGGGACATTCTTGGATCTTGGGAATAAGAGATGATGGAATAGGAAAGCCTGGAAAACCTAACAATGTGGATGGAAATGGAGCTTCTTTCTTACTCTAATGCAATATGGGATTTAAATGAACACCTCCACTGCTTTTAATCAATCTAGATTTAGGGATTTGAGGTTAGTTTTTAATCTTCATGCAGTGGATTCTCAATATGAAACAGTTTATTTAGTCTTCATGTAGTTTTTTTAATCAATCAGTTCTGGAATTTAATTTTTTTCTGCCATTACTTGGATGTGCAATAGTATTCTTTTTCTTTGCACTTATATTGGCTCTTCAAAGAGATCTTCTGAACTTCATTGCTTACTGGGGAAGGGAGGAATGGCCAGGTGCCCGTTTCTACTAGGGAGAAGGATCAGATCATATTGGTAGGATTGGGTTGAAGGGCTGGACAATAAACCTTTTCTCTAGCTGCTAGGACAGTGCTTATTTTCTGTGAAGAGACTAGCCCAATGTTAATCATTTGATTATGTAATTAAAGCCAAGGATTTTGGATTATTTCTTCAGATAGGTGATAAGGCCTATTTTAGTGCTAATCCAGAGTGATTTTGGTATTTGGTACATGGGCCTACACCAATCCTTTTCCGTAGCTGCAGGCCAGAATTCTTAATTCAAATATTCAAATAGGCCTTTCAAATATTTCTGTGTCCCCCTCTGGTCCCTCAAACTTGCAAGTTTCCTGTCTTCTTTCGTTTGGTGGCCTGGACACACACAGTTGAAACCACAGTCACTTCTACCTCCCTGTCTCATGACTTGCACATCTTAGTCAGTGAGTTTGGTTGTTGCAGTTCATGTCTTACTTTCATATATTTCTGCCATTATCACCAAATGACCACCTTCTCCCTTCCTCTTTCACAGTCATTTTTTAAGAGCCGACTAATGATCACTTTATGTGGTAGAGACTCTGTTTTTCATTTGGGGTTGATCTGACTATATCTGGAGACATTTTTTGAATTTCTTAACTGGAGAGGTAGTTAGGGATTATTATTGGCCTCTAATAGGCAGAGCGAGGAAATGCTGCAGTTTCTTATGTGCAACACAACTCCACAGAACAAATAATAATTATTTGGCCCAGTACACGAATACCATAGAAGTTGAGACACCTGATTTATGTCACACGTTTATGTTACTTAGTTCTCAGAACAACACTTTAGGTGGGTTTTGTTCTCTCCATTTTATAGATGATAAAACTGAGTCTTAAAAGATTAACGCTCATGCAGCTAGTAAGTGACAGAACCAAGTTCAGGCTTAGGTCTGTGTTAGTCAGAGTTTGAGCTTATGGTGATTGTGATAGATAGCCTACTCACAACTCAGGTCTGTATCTTTTACTTGGACTATTATTGTGAGCTCCCATCTGATCTCATTACCCCTTGTTTCTCCCTTTAAGTCTGTCATTAAGCACAGAATAGCTCTAATTTTGCTGGCTTTCTGCTTACAATCTTCTAGTCCATACACAATATGATTTTGGTTCTCTATCCAGGCATTCAAAGCCAAGGTTACTGCAGTCCATCCTTGATCTACCTTGCCAACTAATTTCCCACAATTCCCTTTTCAAATTTCTGAGATATACTTTTTTTATTTTTTTATTTTCTATCTTTCCCAATATACGTACTCCTGTTGTAATTTAAGATGTTATTTTTAATGGAGGGAATAATAATCTAGCCTGAGGACTTAAAAATCACAAATTTTAAAGCTATACTTTTTTATTTCATCATGTGAGTGAGTATAAAAATGATTGGGCACACATATCAGTAAATATTACCATTTTTTTTTGAAAAGTCCCCAAACTTCCTCTGTATCTTTTACGGGGAATCCCACTCGACTCATGATCAACTGTTCATATTGTATTGGTCTTCAGGATCCAGCCTGAGTACCACTGTCTGCCACTAAACCAGAGAGTGCAGAGGTTAAGAGCACGCACTTCGCACACTGATATGGCTGAGGTTTATAACTGGTTCTTTTGGTAACTGAGACCTTGAGCAAAATAACCCAGCCTCATTTAGTTCTTTGCCTCATCTATAAAATTGGGTTGGTGTTTCGCTCACAGAGAATTGTTGGGATTTAGTAAGAGCTTACATGTAAAGTGCTTAGCACAGAGCCCGACATACTATTGAGTGCTAAGTGAATGTTAGTGAATTAGTTATTGATACTGTAATATTTTTTTTTTTTTTTTTTTTTTGTGGTGCCGGGGATCGAACTCAGGGCCTTGTGCTTGCAAGGCAAGCACTCTAATCACTGAGCTAAATCCGCAGCCCTAGATACTGTAATATTTTTTACTTCTTTAATTTACATTTCTGCATCTCTAATAGTTCTGAGCTCTAGTGTCAGAATTCTTGGATTTGAATCTTGGCTGCGTCACTTGCTAGTTATATAAATTCAAGCAAATAATCTAGCCATCAATGTGCCTCCATTTCCACACCTGTAAATATAGTGGTAATTGTTCCATAGGATTTAAGGTTTAAATGAGATAATATAGGTAAAACACCTAGACTTGGTCTTGCCCATTGTAAGTGTTCACTTTTTACTATTTTTCCAGCACTTACTACTTCTTACCTATATGATGCTTACGTGTATATTTGTACTTTCCATTTTTAGAGGATTAACCCCTTAAAGACAAAGATTATAAAATTTTCATTCTTACATCTTGAACAGTGTTTTACATTTAGGTACAAAGACATTGTTCTATTTCACTTGCTGATATCACTTTATTTGAATCTTACAAAAACCCTGTGAAGTAGGCAAAGTGCTATGGTAGCAAATTATCTGCCTGGGCAGGAAATAGGATTGGGTGCTTACTCTGCCCTAGGCCAGTGGTGGCAAACCTATGGCATGTGTGCTGCAGTGGGCTGTTTGTATCATTGAAAGCTCTAAAAGATGGTTGCCATCACTGTCTACGCATTGGGCTCACTGTTCTCACTACTGGTTCATTTTAGCTTTCATAGCAATCCTGGCAAGTGGCACATATCACGTCATTTTAAGTAAAGGAATCTGAGGAAAGGTTAAATGGCACAGTCAAGTTCAACCAACCAATGGACTTCAGGGCCTGAACACTTTTTTATTTTGAGGGGTGTTGGTTTTTGAGACAAGAGTCTCATAGTGTAGCCTAGGCTGGTCTCAAACTCATGGCAATCCTCCTGCCTCAGCTTCCTGAGTGCTGGAATTACAGGCATGCACCACCATGCCCTGTGCTGGACACATTTTTAAAGCCTTGCTACCTCACCATTGAACTTTCATGGCCAAGTATTAGATTTGGTGCTATGTAAGCCACAATCTCGTCCTGTTCTGGTCTTTGGGGAATCTGGCTCCCATGGCTCTCATGTCTTCATGTCTTCTGAAATAGCTATTTATAGCAAAGGCTATAGTAATGCCAGGAGAGAGAAAACCTTTAGACAAGGACTTTGGAAAAATTGATCTTAGATTTCTTAGTGTCCTTGTGTTTAAGAGATTGTTAAGAAAAAATAAGTAGGTGAGCCACTGTCTCTTGCCTGTGATTTCAGAGGCTTCTTGAACATTTTTATATCACTCAGTTTGCTGTATGCCATGCTTAGTTCATTCTGAAACTTACATTGCAACTGTGGTGTTTGAATCAGGAGACCTAGAACTGTAATCCTTTTAGTGGGAGGTTATACAGTTTTTAAAGGCAAACAAACTGATTTGAGAAATTACCTAACCTCTCTATACTGTGAGGAGAAAATACCCATATGACAGAGTTTTTAACATGAAATGCAATAAAGTATGGAAAACACTTTGCTTAGGACATAATAGGTATTTACTAAATGATAGCAGCAGTAAGTGGATATTATTCCCATCTCTAGGAAAAATCTCAGCTGTTTAGTTAGCTCAGTATATAAGACTCTTCCATCTGAGTATCTTCAACATTCCTAGGTTTCTTCTCCTGCTACTTACTGCCAAGCAGTTAAACTTCAGCTGCATGAAATTACTAATGTTCTCAGAACAACTCATACTTTTATGCTACCATGTCTTTGTACCTGCTACTGCACCTGCCTAGAACAAACTTTCTACTCCTTCCCCTTCCTCTGCCTTTTGGGAGTCTACTTTAAAAACTGAGCTCAAATGCCATTACGGATAGTGAAGTTTTCATTGTATCCCCACATAGATTTAGCTCTTCTACCTGTGGGTTTTCATTAGCACCTTTTTCATATCTTTTAGTATACATACTGCTCTGTGATTTACTGTTTCCAGATCTGACCCTCCACAAGTTCTAGAGAACAGTGTCTAGCATCCTGTCTTAGTATTTCTTTGTAATTCTGAGATAGTAGAGTACCTTGCTGTGGTTGATTTATAGTATCCTTTCACTTTAAGTTCTAGATATGGAAAAAGTGATAGCACGTCCCTTTGTGTTAAACCTCTGTGAGGTACAGTAATAAAGATAGTGTGGTATACACAAAATAAGAGACCAATAGATCAGTCAAACAGAATAGAGACCAGCTATAGAACCTCATAAACACAATTAATTGATACTTAATTGAGCCTCATAAACACAAAGCAAAGGTACTATAGTGCAGAAAAGATAGACCTTTCACCAGATGGTGCTGGCTCAACTTCACATCCGTATGTAAAAAAGTGCATCTAGATAGACCAGCACCCTTCTCAAAATTAACTCAAAATGGATCACAGACCTAAATGTAAAATGAAAAACCATAAAACTCCCAGCCCTAACCCTAACATAGGAAAACTTAGATGGTCTTGGGTTTGGCAGTATGAGCTTTTAGATTACAGCACCAAAGGCAAGATACAAGAAAGAAAGAATTGATGACTTCATTAAAAGTTTCTCTTCCTTAAAACAAAACAACACTGTCAAGAGGCTGAAAACACAACCCAAAGTCTAGAGAAGAGTATTTCCAAATAACTTATCTAATAAAGGTCTGTTAATTTAAATATGCACAGAACTTTTAAAACTCACCCATATGACACAGTCTGATTTTTAAAAAGGCCAAAGACCTTAACGGACATTTTGCCAAAGAAGATAATACAGGTGGCAAATAAGCACAGGCAAGGATGCTTTATATCATGTGTTATCATGGAAATGCACATTGAAACAGTGAGACACCACCACCCATCTGTTAGAGTAGCCCAAACTCAGAACACTGCCCAACTGCTGGTGAGGAGGGAGAGCAATGGAAACTTCGATTCAGTGCTGGTGAAAATGCAGAATGGTTCAGTCACTGTGAAAGACAACTTCGTAGTTTCTTACAACACTAAATATACTCTTTCCATAATCCAACAGTTGTACTCCTTTTTTTTTTTAATAATGCGGTATTTATGAAGTATAAAGAATATAATTTTTTTTTTTTTGTGCCGGAGATCAAAGTCAGGGCCTTGTGCTTGCTAGGCAAACACTCTGAGCTAAATCCCTAGCTTCCTTCTTAATCACCCAAATGAATTAAAACATCTCCAAACAAAAATACACACATGGATGAATAAAGCAACTTTATTGCCAAAAATAACAGATGCAACCAAGATGTCCTTCAGTAGGAGAGTGGATAAATAAACTGTGGTATATACAGATAGTGGAATATTATTCAGTGCTAAAAAGAAATGACAAATAGAGAAAACTCCAGTGCATATTGCAAAGTGAAAGAATCCAACCTGAAAAGCCTGCATACTGTATTATTTCAACTATGTGATGTTCTGGATAAGGCAAAACTAAGGAGACAGTAAAAAGACCAGGGAATAGTAGGAAGGGAGGAATGAATAGGCTGAATACAAAAGATCTTTAGGGCAGTGAAACTGTGATAGTAGTCCATTCAAATGGTGGTTAGATGTCATTATGCGTTTGTCAAAACCTATTGAATTTACAAAGTCAAAAGTGAACCCACCCCAGCACCAAAATAAATAAATAAATAAATAAAAGGTGAACCCAATGTCAACTATGGACTCTGATAATAATGTTATACCAATGTAGTTTCATCATTTGTAGCATGTACTGCTCTGATGGGGATCTTTGATAATTGGGGAGGACTGCCTGTGTGAGGACAACCAAGTATGGGAAATTTCTGTACCTTTTGTTGTGAACTTCAGATGGCTCTGGAAAAGAAAGTTTTTAAAAAGTATGTATAGGGGTGAGCAAAAGATCCCAAGGAAATTAATGAAGTAAACCTTTAATGGAAAAGTGGAAGAAGAAGAAATAGACAGGAAATGGATAATTGGAGGAACATGGAACTGGTGTGTGTGAGGTGATGGTGGTGCTGGGAATCAGATCCAGGGCTTTGTGCATGTTAGGCAGATACTCTACCTCTGAGCTAAGTCTCCAGTCCAGAAAATTGGCTTTTTAAGTAGCAAAGTCACACATGTTCATTGTGGAAAAATAAAAGTTTAAAAAAAATCACATGTAGTTCCACCATTCAAAGAAGATTAATGTTAAACGTTTTTTTCTATGTATGTACCATTTAAGAAAATTGCTTAAACTCTGTTGCTATAACCTGCTTTGGTAATTTCTGTAGGCCAACCTTTCCTTATTAATCATCTATATATGTTTTTGTTTTAGTTAATAAAATATATTTGCAGTAAGAATTCACTCTGACTCTAGAAATACAATCCACATTGTCTTCTGCTGAATGATGACCTTAATTTGTTCCAAGGTATTAAGTCAAAAAGCTATCTCCATATTGCAAAAACATTCAAAATAAAACATATTTTAGTTCCTTTAACAGCCCATTTTAAAGTACGTTTTCTCAATATATATAGCGATAGTGAAACTAAATGCTAGAAGTGTTCAATTGGAAAAAAAAGAAACTTCTCTGAGGTATGGACAGTCCACGTGGAAGTTAATCTCATTGCTCAGATTTGGACATTACCATGTGTGCAGTTTCTTTAATCCACCTCCAGCTATCAAAATGGATTTAGTAGTTGGCATCCTCTTTTTTTTCTGTGTAGGGCAATTGGAGCTTTGTAGAATTTGGCCTACTAGAGCAGTGATCTTGCTCCCAATTTAGGATGATCCTGGGGCTTTGAACTTGATGTCACTGAGGACCTAGTATGGCTCCATTGTGGCCGGACAGTACCAGGGGCCCTGCTTCTGTTTATTCAGGGGACTAAGAATTACATTGACCCTCTGATTTTAATTTTCTGTGACACATTGAGTCTGTGTTCCAGCCTACGGAATACTACAGCTGTGTCCTAATTCTCTCCACCCTCCCCCTTTCCTATCTTGTGATCTTCATATCACTGCTTTTTAGGCATTGCTATTCTTGTCTGACTGTCTTTGGAAGTAACCACAGCACAATGAAAAGACAGCTCTGTGTCAGCCACGTAAACAGGTGGAACTCATCATAACAAGGGAACAGACAGCAATGGCACAAGTTGGGTTTGGTGGTAGGTGATTTGTTCCTTGGACTCATTTGGTGTTTTTTTGCCAAGTAGTATTCGATCAATGGGAACAAACTTACATAATTTGTCTAATGACCAGTTTGAAGAACAGCAGTCATAATGATGCTACCACCATTTTCTGAGGCCTGTTTAGTTCAGCACTGAGGCCTAGTTTAGTGCTAGGCACCAGAGGCAGAGAAGTAGATTGCATTCTGTGTTCTGGAAGAGCTTGCAATCTGATAGGGAAAACAGATTCATAGGTTGACACACTGCTGTGAAATCAAATCGGTGTACAGGTATTGTAAGCACCAGGGAGAGACGTGTCTGAGATGTAGGGAGCAGAAAAGGCCAGGCCTTATTTTGGAAAGAAATCAAGGGTTTTATTCTTTTCTTGTAATTCTTTGCTTGAATATTTTTCCACCCCTTCTGTGTCAGATTATGGCTCTTTATTGTTACACGTTCCTCATTGTTACATGTTCCTCCTGTAATTACCACAGTTGTTATACTGTGAGAACTGAGAGGGAGAAAGTAATCCCTCCTTCTCTCCCTTCTTTCCTCCCTCCCTCCTTCCCTCCCTCCATCTCTTTCTTTCTTCCTTCCCTTTCCCATTCTTTTCCCTCCCTCCCTCTTGCTTCCTTCTTCCCTTCCTTCCCTTCCTCCTTCCTTCCTTCCTTCTCTCTTTTTCTCTCCTTTCCTTTCCTTTCCTTTTCCTTTTCCCTTCCTTTTTCCCTTCCCCTTTCCTTTCCTTTCCTTTCCTTTCCTTGGTCTGGCTATGTAGTTCAGACTGGCCTTGAACTCACAGTGATCCTCCTGCCTCAGCCTCCCTAGTGCTGGGATTACAGATGTGCACCACCACACCGGGCAATTAAATGTTTCATGTGTGATTGCTTAATATTTGTTTCTTCTGCAAGATTGTCAGTCTTTATTGCCACTAAATATCCAGCGTGGGGATTATAGCGACCCCATAAATTATTTACTGAATTAATGATTAAATCCTCACCTTCATAGAATAGATTGTCTCAACATTGTACAGTGGGTCTGGTATTTAAGAAAGAATAAACTTATAATTTTAAGGAAGAAACATCCCACACCAGATTGAGTAACACTGCAATGACGTTGTTAGGTGACCAAACCTGTGTCTTTTATTAGATGATGAGGTATAGTGCAGAGTAGACAACTCTGACACTGTGCTTTCTGTCCTTCACATATTCTGTTGTGTCACTTTTTGCCTGGAGGAGAGGGGGAAAAAAAAGAAACAGGTACTAAAAATGGCTGATATTTTAATTTGATTCCTGATATCTCAGCTAGCAACTTCCTGTTCAGATTCAATGTGTGACTGTTTTTATTTGAAACTGCCAACTTTGCAGTGGTATTGGAGTAAGCTAAGCGCTTCTCCAGGATCAGCTAGCACAGACTGAATGTACCCTCATGTGAGGCTGAATCTTTTTCATGTTTGGGGTTTTTTTTTTTGTTTGTTTTGTTTTGTTTGTTTGTTTGTTTGGTGCTGGGGATCAAAGTCAGGGCCTTGCACTTGCTAGGCAAGCACTCTAATCACTGATCTAAATTCTCAGACCTCTGAGGCTGAATGTTTTTATGTTTTATTCTTTTGACTGCCGAGGCTCAGGGTTTGAAATTGAGTTGGACAGGATCTGTGCCTGCCCTCAGGAAATAGTGGTGAAATTCTTGACAGGACTGTATCTGTCTAGCTCACCAGTCTATCCCTAGCACCTAGAGAAGTGCCAATTGCATAGTTCTGAGTTTTTAGTAAGTCATTGAATGAATGTATTTGTGGCCTACATAGCACAAGGCTACATTTCCTTGATCTGTGCCCACTATATTTAGACAGGAATTATCTTCTGTTATTCTCAACAGCAACACTTTCTTACTCATAGTAACTGGCTTTGTATTATAAGTCAGCAGAAGAGATATTGAAATGTCTTCAACTCATTTTTATAAGGGAGCTAAATCTGGTTAGGTAAAATACTGCTTATGAAATTGACAGGGAAGCAGCTCAAAACATTGGTTACATGCAGAGGGGTGCTTCTTTCTTCAGGATATCTGTTGATACCGTAACTTTCTCATGGGAAAACCCGGAGGAGACAGTTTGCCTAAGGTTATTCATCATGTTAATGGTAGAGTTTGGACTTGAACACAGTTCCCGTCACATCACATCTTTATTTCTTCCCCTCCTTCTCGTCTCTCTCCTTCCCCTCCCCCTGTTCTTCCTCCTTTACCTTCTCCTTCTGTTGCACTGTCTTTGAAGGTTAAGTAACTCAGGAAGAGTTCAGAAAAAAGCAAATCTTTTTAAAATGGGGTTGTGTTGAAACAGTGATTCCAAATCACGTGTGACTGTCCCATCATAAACTGGTAGGAACAGTGTGTTGGGAATTTAGGAAGATTTCACAAGAGGTCTCACAAATTTTCAAAATTCCGAACTCTTGTCCTAGCTCAAAAAGTAAGCAGAATTGAATAGATTTGAATTTTTCATCTTCATGGAGGTAGTTGCCACACAGTGTGGTGGTCCTTGAGAAAGATTCTTGGCCCCATTCTCCCTGTAATGTATGCATCTGACAGCTGGCCTGCTGATCTATTTTTAGATATAATCTGTGGGATTACAAAGTGGTTTCAGTTCTTTTAAAGCTATAATGCAGAAATACGGCTTTGTAGAAAGTGTTTTTTCTCTTTATAGCAATTTGGACACTAGTATGGAGATTAAAAAGAAAAAATAATTTTTTATTTAATCACTGATGTAGCTCCCTGTATCCGAATACTTCATTTTAAAGTCAGCTTCCATTTGTGACCATAGTCTTAACAAATTGAGGAGAAACAAATGCTAAAACGCAGAAACATTAGAAGTACAGATACATTTTAATTTATTTATGTCATATCACTTATCTTTAATTTCCTGTCTTTGTTCTGGGAGGTAAATAGACATATTCCTTATAGAGTTTAAAACCAATTCATAACAAATATCCACTGAGCATTTATTGAACACCATTTATGTTCCAGGAATTGAGCTTCCTTGATACTAGTTTATTAATTTTATGCTTCACAATAACCAGGAAAGGTAAGGATGATATCTCCATTTTATATGAGAAAAATTTGAGACTCTTGGCTATTTAGTAACTTGTCCAAGCTTCAGAAATAAGAAATAGTAGAGCAAGAATAGGAAACCAGATCTGTCTGACCTCGGAATTCATCTCTTTCCTGTATAGTAGGCACCTTCCACTGTTTTTAAGAAGCTGATTGGAGGAGCTGGAATGGTTAGGTTTAGAAGGATGTAGTCATTATTTACACACACACACACACACACCCTCAGTTGTAATGAATGCTAAAACCGATGAGTACTTAATTCCTTTTTTCTTATAAGAATAATGTAATTAGAACTTGCACATTTTATCGGGCTAATATTAACCTTTTAATAGGCTAATATAAGCCTTTTAGCCTTAGTGATCACTCTTAACCTTTTTTGCGATCCATGATTAGCACTTAAAATGCATGAAAGTACTGTACAAGACAGTAAGGAGGAATGTGTGCAGGTTCTGCACTGTTTGTGATCTACTGTGAGACTGATGCAAGTACCGAGTGCAGAAACTTTTTTTTTTTCATCAAAATGCGACAAGTACTGTGTTTGATTTGTTCTGAAGCCCAGTACTAAGGCTCAGTTCTGAAGCTCAGTACCCGGTACTCAGTACTCTGTGTGTGTGTGTGTGTGTGTGTGTGTGTGTGTGTGTGTGTGTGTGTGAGTCTCATATGTTATCTAGGCTGACCTTGAACTCTCAGTCCTCCTGCCATAGCCTCCCTAGCTGGGACTACAGGCAAGTGCCATAGTGCCCAGCTTCTAAATACAATTTTTGAGGGGTTTAATTCTTGTCATTGTACTATAAAATAGAATTCACATATAACTATGTTCATAAATACTCATTTTGGTTCAGAATTGTCATTCTCAGACTCTGTTTCTTGATAACATAAATGAAAAAAATCTGGAAGACTGGTTTACTACTTTAGAATCACAAAATGTTCATTTGAAAAGCCTCTTGCCTTTCCTTCATAAAGCATTTACATTTTAACAACAACAACAACAAAAGCAATGCAGAAAAGTTCCCCTGAAAATTGGGAAAAAAAACAGTGTCCCTGGAAGTTAATTCCTACGTTGTGCCAGTGACTATTTTGGAAAACCCATGTGAATGATTTAGAACTTGGCAGGCATGGTTTTTCTGTTCTTTCAGTTGGAGTAACTAAGAAGCTACAAGTACAGTGTTTATCCCATATTATACAGAGAATAATGTATTAAATTAAGATTGCAGGAAGACACCGTTGTATTCTCCTAGAAAGTTAGAAGAGGCAGAATACTTTACAGAAAGTGAAGGTTCAAAGAGGCGAGACTTTGAGCATTTTGGGTTAGCTTGCAGAATGGCTGTGTGAACGCGGTGAGGGGGACCCCTCCAAACTTAAGAGTCAGGTCCTGCCTCCCTACCCCTGCACACTTGAACACTTGACTTTTTTTTTTTTTTTTTTTTGAATCAGGGTCTCCCATTTTATTCCAGGCTGTAGCCCAGGCTGGCCTCAAACTTGTGGCAATCCTTCTGTCTCAGCCTCTCAAGTGTTGAGATTATAGGCATGTGCCACCATGCCTGGCTATTGACTCTTATTTTCTTCCCTGGTAAAACAAGGTTAATGATACCTTCTCATGGTTATTTTGAAGTCATCATCTTAAGTGGATTTATTTTTAAATGATCAAGATGAAGAAATATGTTTTGAAACTACTCGAATTACAACATTTTACCAGTGATGTAATTCCAACAGTAATTATATTTAAATAACCTGTTGTCACACCTTGTTTCATGAAAATATCTTGTTATACAGCTGGTTTCTACTTGGCCTATTTTAATGCATTAAAGTTGATTTAATTGGCCTAATAACAATTCCGATTTCATTACTGATCATTCTGCAAGTTCCTGGCCTTGATTGGTAGGCTCTGTATAACAGTAGAAAATACAGAATGAGTTTCCCTTTTTAACTGTATTCATTTGTGGAAACAAGAATGTGAAGTAAGTATGGATCCTGAGAGACCATCTGAGGTGGGAAAAGGTAAGCATCGAAGGAGACAGGGACTTCTTTCACCTGGCTTCAGCTTGACTTGTCACTTGCAGCTGAAGTGATCAGCACAAAGATGTGTTGGCTTGTTAACATTAAAAACAATGGCCAGTCTGGGCATGGTGGCACACGCCTGTAATCCCAGCACCCGGGAGGCCGAGGCAGGAGGATTGCTGTGAGTTTGAGGCCAACCTGGACTAGAGAGGAACTGCTCACTTTGTCATCCTGCTGAAAGCCCCCGATCCTGTGTATTTTCAAAGCCTGCTGTGATCAGTTCTTGTTTTCTGCCTTTCAAGCTTTTTGCCATTCTGCAAAAGGGAAGAAGGTACATCATAGTTCATCATTCCCACCTTTTCTTTTTAAAATAAGAGTAGAGATCATTTAATATGGCAATCTTGTAGTCAGAGATGGGTCACTAGAATCAGCTCTGGGTTCTCATCCCAGCACCTTCACATTTTATTTGGGTAAACTAGACCAGAATATCTCAATTTCATCATTTGCAGAAATGATAAACATTGTCTCAGAGATGTTGAGTGTTGAGTGTAAAACATCCAGTGTATTGCTTAGTATTTGGGAAATGCGCCCTCTTGTATTCTTTTCTTCCAAAAGCATTTTCTAAATAGGGCAACATTAATTCCTGTACTTATCCAGCAGGTATGTCTTAATCATCTCCTATAAGGATAGCTTCTCAATAATCCTTTGTCTTCAAGCTCCATTTTATTTTGTTTATTTTTATTTTTTATTTATTTATTTATTTATTTTTTTGGTGCTGGGGATCGAACTCAGGGCCTTGTGCTTGCAAGGCGACCACTCTAACCACTGGGCTAAATCCCCAGCCCTAAGGCTCCATTTTAATACTGGCAAAAGCTTTTTAAGTTCCAGGTAAGTGGCCTGAAAGTGATTTGGGGGAATATATATAATTTGTAAATCAGGATCTGGAACAAAGGGAAGTCTGAAAGATAAAAGTCTAGATTTTATTATTTATCTATGATATTTCTGCCCCTTAATAGTGCATAGGATTATCACTGTGAACTCTAAATAATTAAACTAGATTCCAGAACTAATATGGTGGGTGGATAGATTTGTAAGTAGATAAGAGGTTTTTAAAAAGGAATCAGCTAACATGATTGTAGAGGCTGAAAAATCCAACTTCTGCCGGAAATACTAGCAGGTTGGAGAGCCAGTGCTGCAGGTACATCTGGGGGCTTCCAGGTGAGGCATCCTGAGGAGCTGATGTTACAGTTTGAGTCTGAAGGCAGTCTGCTGAACAGTTCTCTCTCATACAGAGGGGGCTGATTTTTTCGTTTGTTTTCCTCAGGCCTTCAGCTGATTAGATGAACTCACCCACTCTTAGCTAGGTACAGTAATGTATGCCTATAATCTAGCACTGAGGGTGGTGAGGCAGGAAGATTGCAAGTTTGCGTCCCTCTAGGAGCAACTTAGTAAACCCATCTCAGTATGTATGTATGTACATACATATTGTACATGTGTATTTGTACATGCATATGTATATATGTACATACATATTTGAAAACCTGGGGATGTGGCACAGTGGTAGAGTGCCCCTGCATTTGACCTTCCAATATCACCACCAGCACTACCACCACCACCAAAAAAGTTAATCTTACCTAAAAACATCTTCAAGACATTACTCAAAATAATGTTTGACCACATGTCTGGGAGCCTTGTGGTCCAGCCAAATTGACACATAAAATTAACTATCACAATTGATTTAATGCAGAAAACGCTAGATTTAATGAAAAACACAAGTCCTAAGATTCTAACAATATTTGCTATGATTGTTGTGCCTCAATCACAGTAAAATGGCTTTTGCTCTTTACATAATCTCACCCGACCTTCACGCAGCTCCTGTGAAGTGATCGGGGGAGAGATACAACTGCATCTGAGGTAGTAAGAGGGTGCTGAAACACAGATGGGGAGACATGCACGTGGTCTCACAGGAAGTGAGCAGCAGAGTTAAAATTTGGCCAGGTCTTGTAGCTTCAGACCCAGACATACTGTCTGGCATTGGGGGAATGCTGGAAATAGTTTGTCTTGTGGCCTCAGAATCGTTTTGTGATAGAAAGTTAACCAAATGCATATTGGCAGAACTTAAGGTTTTGTCTTCAGGTGACTTTAATGATACCCTGAGGTTGAAAAAAAGAAAGAAAGTTAGCAACAGAAAGAGTAATGTCAAAAAGTAATTAGAGCAGGACAAATGGATTGTGCTGCCATGTTCAAGGCTGTTACTTCTGTAGGCAGTGAGGAGGAAGGGCACTAATGCAATGTGACAGATCTGGAGCAAAACCCAGGGGACTGAGTGAACTGCGGAGACTTGACCATTACAAGGCTTGTATCACAGGTCTGAGGGAATAATCTTTGGTATCTCAGAGTTTCATGTTTTTTATAGACTCTATTTGTTTTAAGGGACCTATTTTCTTGATTTCAGCTTTTGGGAAGGGACCTCATGGATGGGTCTGTGAAGGTAGTCCTTGTGTTCTGGGATAACACTCATGCCTGCATTCTGTCCCTGTACTTCCCAAGCTGGGCAGGGGCATGATGTTGACTGGGATTTTGGAAGAAACTATACCTAAAATGAAACTAATGGGAGTGGCTGTATAGTACTTACACAGAGAAAAAAATAAAACTGTAAAGGAGCCTTATCAGTCTTCAGCTTGTTAATAGAAAATTGACCCAGAGAAGGTGGAAAGTTGGTAACACTGTCCTCTGTCTGAGGTCAGGATATTTTGATGTGCTAGCCAGCTGATCTTTAACTGCAAGCCCACTATTGCCATTGTGTACAAGGAAACTGCCACAGCCCTCAAGAAAACAGAACTTCCTTCTTTTGCCTGGAAGGAAATCTTCATAAGAGAAGAGTGGTTCAATCTCTCAGAGAGAGATTGGAGATATTGGAGTCACCATATCGAAGTCTCTTGCTAACTGCTGCCTCTAGTATGGCATGGTAGTTAAGAGCTTGTGCCTCAATACCCAGACATTTACTGTATATGTCTTAGGGGTTCACATTCTAATTCTGCCCTGTATTAGCTGTTTGGCCTTGGGCAACTTACTTAACCTCTCTGAGCCACAGTTTATCTCTAAAATAGGAAAAATAAAACTACCAGACTTAAAAGTTTGTGGAGAGATGATACTCACAAAGTGTTAGTACTGGTTACCAGGCACAAAGTAATGGCCCAATAAGGATAGAAGACAAAGTATGGAGGGAAGGAGAGAAGCTTTATGTTGTCTATAGTAGGCATCAATGGGAAGTTAGACATCCATGCTTTACCTGTCTGATCTAAGCAGATGTAAATGGTTTTCTTCTCAAGACGCCATAGTACAGCTGAGCTAGGGCTACATTAAACTAGGCTTTCCTTACTTAATACTCAAGGGATAGGGAGGAGAAATTAAGACAGAATATATATGATTCTAAATAATTGGACTCACAGTGTATTTCTTAGTTCTCTGGAAGGAATTACCTTTTCTTTTTGGCTCTTGGTGTGCCTGAACTGCACTCCTCCCCCCTTCTTCACCCCTCTGACCACTCAGAACTCACCGGAGGTCAAGACTTGACACCTTACCATTGCATCTCTACCTTTCTTCCGCTGACTTCATTTTAACAACTCTGTTTGTTCTCACAGGGCCACACACTGCAGAGGATGGGCTGATATGAGAGGCAAAGAGAACCCTGCCCCTCCCACCCTGAGATAGACCTCCTGCTTCACACACTGGGGAGGGAAACATATTTCTGGAACTTTGGCAGTATTCTTTGCCTGCTCCTGCATTCATAGCCTCTTTTTTGTGATTCTGTGTGATTTAATTGCATTCTGAGTCTTCTGAGGACCTCAACAATTATTAGTTCATGGAATTGTTTCCAAAGGTTCATTTATCTATGCAGTTGAACCCCCTTGTATATTGTGCTGTGTGTTTGCAGGATCTGCACCTTGATGAGAAGTCCTCTCATGCCCAAAGCCGGGGTTGAATTGAGTTTCCTGCTTTTTTCTTAGATTTTTCCAATGGTTTTTTTGTTCTACCCAGATCTTCAGTTAACAGTAAAGAACCTTTATTTTTTCAGCAGTGATCAATAGAAAATACCAAGGAAACTTTGCTATTCTTCTCATCTGAACTTATTTCCCCATCCAGAAAATAGGAGTAAGAGAGATCACCCCATCCACATTGTCACTCAACATATTAGGAAAGACACAAGATTTTACATACAGAACCAGTCCTTTCCTGTTGTAGTCTGTAACCCTGGTCCATGTAGAATAGAGAAGCTGTGAGGAAATACCATGTGGTTGTGCTGGGCTTTCATTGTTTCTTATTTGCTTGCCTGGTGCTGGGAGGGCTGGTAGTGATGGCAGGTACAGGTACTATTTAATACCTTTTAGCGAAATGCTTGCCTAAAATTAGCCATCTTCCCTCCTCCAACCAAAAATTTGTACATGATTTGCTTTTCTCTCCAGTTGTTCTGTGTAAAATGAAATGGAGGATGCATTTAGAATACATTCACAAAAGCTTTTAAAAATTTACAGTTACAGAAACAAAAAGCATTTATTGAATCTTCAAGGTGTGCTGTTCATTTTAAGAGCTACTGAAAAGGACATTTCTTCTTGCTTCTATGAGTTTATATGTAACCATGATTATCTCACTTTTAGACAGACTGTGTAATGGGGGAAAAAGCATCTTTGAAGTCAGATTTGTTAAGTGCACAGTTATTTAAAAGTTAAAAAGCAGTGGACTTTGGAAGAAAAAGCCCCTCCATCCGTCAGTATATAGCTATAGTGTGATCGCTGGTGATTACCTGCGGACTTATCAATTCAGTAGTTGATTATTATGAATAATGAATGCTATTGTGAGCATTCACACGAAAACCTTTGGACATGTGTACAATTAATTTATTCTTTATATATATGAAATACCTAATTTTCATCTTAAGCCTCTGACACCCGTACTCCCCATTTTATGGATGAAGAAACTAAAATTTGAGGATTACATTGTAAAGTCACACTTCTAGTAAGTGGTAGAGCCAGAATTAGCACCTGAACAGTCTGGTGTTTACTCTTTCAAACTTTCCAGAAAGGCAACTTGTAAAACATTGTTTTTCTTCTTGCAGTGCTGGGCATTGAACCCACAGCCTTACGCATGCTAGGCAAGCATTCTACCACTGAGCTACATCTTCAGCCCACAGTTTTTCCAACAAATAAAAATTATGGGTTGGGGATTTAGCTCAGTGATTAGAGTGCTTGCCTTGCAAGCATAAGGCCCTGAGTTCAATCCCTGGCACCACCAAAAAAAAAAAAAAAGTACTTATTTTATAGCTTGTTTTATTTTCTTGTCTTGGATTGTTATATGATAGGATTTATGTTTCTATATATTTTTTCATGGCTGCATCAGTGGATATGCCCTTTATTTAATTCATTTTTATTTTAGTGGACATTGGATTGTCGTTATTATCTGTTATGGACAGGGCTGCAGTGAGTATCTTCATATAGTATTTTACTTACTTATGGCATTACTTTTGTTGAATAAAAGCCTAGAAGTAGAATTTCCAGGTGAAAGTGCTTATCCATTTGAATTCTGGTGGTGGTACATTCCTCTCCCAACACGTGCTGCTAAATAACTGTTCCCACTCTCTTGTCCCCTCACCTCTGCAATCAGGTTGTAAGACAACCTACTTTTTCACTCTTGCCATTGCTGTGTTCATGATGTTGATCATATAAATGTTCCAGAGAGATGGTAGCTTACCAAGGAGCGACAGTGGGGAACATCTGCTAATCCAACAGTAGTTTCCAGCCTCTGATATGATTGGTAAGGATGTAGTATTTCTCTCAGACTCAAGCTGAAACAGTGGAGTAGCACAGACTTTCGATCAGATTAATTTATGATGACTCACTTGATGGCCTCACATGAACATTGTTTAGGACATTTCAGCCAGAGCTGTTTCCACTTCTTTAGACCTGTAATCGAACTGCTGTGGATTTACAATTGCCTTTTCCCTCATTGTTCCCTGTAGCCCCGTCTCACCTGGAACTCTGTTTAAAATGTAGCCAAGAAGAGAGAACAAGACCTTGGATATCTGTGGTGCCTGTGTGTTTGCTTTTTCCATTCTTTCCTTCAGCAGAAACTGTCAAAGCGAGGCCAGCAGCCCAATGTGTTCTCTTTCCGTGTCTCCAGGAGTAGGGCTCCAGTTATATTTCTGTTGCCGGTACAGCAGTGTATGTTCCTGGGAGGTGAGTTTCCATCACGGTTCTAAAGGAATCAAGGACACAGAGTATTAGATGTTACTAGTTGTAAATAATCTCAGTTGTCTGGCAAGAGTTATGCTCTGCCTTAAGTCCCAAATCTTGGGCCCTGACCTTAGCATGCCTTGTGGATTTTGTCCTCATCCATTTCTTCTCTGGTCATCCCGGGTTTGATGTCTGCATCCTGAAGCCCTCTTAGTCTGGGAAATGCTGCCCTCTACTGGTGGGTCAAAGCACACTCCCGGCAGTTTGTATGGATGATCACTGTGGGAACTGACAAAAGCTACGTGGAGCCAAAATCATAAAAGCTTTCTCTAGTATCCAACTTCATGATCCAGTGAAGACCTTTTCCTATGAAATAATTTGTTAGCATTACGTACATATACTTTCGTCGTGGCATTATCTGTAATGGCAAAAGAATAGTATCTAAGTGTCCAGTGCTAGCTAAGTATGTTTCCATGAAGGGGAATGACTTATAACTGCTAAAATTGGTGATCTAAAAGACAGCTAAGGAGAATAAAAACACTTAGTGCAAAACAACCACCAGACAGAATATACCAGTTGCAGCCATAGAAGGTATATCTATGTAGGATGAGGGCTAACCTTTGATCTTCAAAATGAGTTGTCAAAACTAGGATGTTTCTTTTCTGTTAGTATTAACAATGGGGACAGAAAAAATTACCTGAATGATTGACAGCATATCTCTTGTAAGGTGACCAGGCACAGTGTAAAACTCTGGTTTCTGATCTCCTCTAATGTTCCCATTCCTCTGTCAGTGACTGTTTAGGTTTCTTCTGGTTTTCTGAAATTGTTACAGATGTTCCAGTGGTCATATTTATATATTTATCTTTGTGATCATATGTGAGTAGTTCTGTAATATAGAGAGTACAAGTGGGATTCTTAGGTCAAAAGGTATGTGCAGTTTAAATTTTGATAGAAACTGTAAGCAGACTGTAATAAAAACAGCATGGTACTGGCACAAAAACAGACCCCAGGACCAATGGAACAGATTAGAAGATGAAGAAACAGGTCCAAACGCTCTCAGTCACCATATCTTTGACAAAGGGGCCAAACAACCACCCTGGAAGAAAGACAGTCTCTTTAATAAATGGTGCTGGAAAAACTGGCTTTCCACATGCCGAAGGTTAAAACTAGACCTGTATCTTTCTCCATGCACTAAGCTAAAATCAAAGTGGATCAAAGATCTAAATATTAAAACAGAAACACTAAATCTATTGGAAGATAGAATAGGTCGAACTCTTGAAGACATAGGTGTAGGCAAAGACTTTATGAACAAATCCCCAGTTGCCCAGGAAATACCACGAAGAATCAACAACTGGGACCTGATCTTATTAAAAAGCTTTTGCACAGCAAAAGAAACTACCAACAAAGTGAAGAGACAACCCACAGAGTTGGAAAAAATTTTTACCAGCTATTCCTCTGACAAAGGACTAACATCTTGAATATATAAAGAACTCAAAAAAATCAGACCCCCCCAAATTTAAAGACCCAATCCAAAAGTGGGCAGCAGAAATGAATAGACACTTCTCAGATGAAGAAGTAGAAACAGCAGACAGACATATGAAAAAATGTTCAACATCACTGGTTTTTCGAGAGATGCAAATCAAAACAACCCTAAGATTCCACCTGTGGAGAAAAAGGAACCCTTCTCCACTGTTGGTGGGAATGTAGACTGGTTCAACCACTATGGAAATCAGTGTGGAGATTCGTCAGGGAACTAGGACTAGAGATTCCATTTGACCCAGCTATTCCACTTCTTGGTATCTTCCCAAAAGAATTAAAATCATTATACCGCAGGGATATATGCACACCCATGTTTATAGCAGCACAGTTTGTAATAGCTAAATCATGGAAGCAGCCCAAATGCCCATCAACAGCAGAATGGATTAAGAAAATGTGGTATTTTTA
>PVJO010000224.1:0-33889 GCA_004026905.1 Hystrix cristata
CAACAAGTGTAGCTACACTTTACCATTTTTTCCCCTTTCATCTTACTTTTAACCTTCTTCTTTATCCCCCTTTTCCCTATCTAGTTCTCTCTTTTGAATACTATCTCTCTTTTTTTTTAAACAAAATATCTATTCTACCCCTTTGTCCTTATTTACACTTACGGTTTCTCATATCAGAGAAACAATTCGATGTGTACTAATAAGTGTCTGATTTATTTCACTTACTAGTATGTTCTCAAGGAACATCCATTTACATACAAATGACTCTAGTTTATCCTTTTTAATGGCGGTGTAGTACTCCATTGTGTAGAAAAACCACATCTTTTTATTTAGTTGCTCCTAGCAAAACTTTAAGAATTATACATACTGCCTTTACAAAAAAAGAAAAAAGTAAACAGTTTCTGGGTGAAGATTTGACCCACTTACAGGTAATGTTGGATAAGCAGTCTCGTCTCCTTCTTCAACTTCATAGTAAGTAACGGTTTCTTCCAAGCCACTGGGCATCTGTCCATTCTCGGGGGCAAAGCCATAATGACACTCATTCATACAATGCATCTGGCGGTGACTACGTCTGAAGGAACTTTGGAAAAAGGGGAATTATGATAAAATATGGTAATCTGTTTCTAATTTCTAAGTAACGGTTCAAATATCTCAAAGGCAATATTTTAAAAATAACTCCGTACTATCATTGCCCAACAGTGAAATAGACTTAGCCATTTTTCCTGACTTCAGTACTTACTGAGATCTATAGGAGAAGTTATCAAAGCTCTGGCAGCACCTTTTACCTGGCTCAGGGTAAAAACCAACTTTAGGGCTTGGCATGTTGTGCCTATTTATAAAACGAGATGAGTCCCTGAGAATAAAGAGAAAAGTTTATCCCGGTTAGATGGTCTCTGTAATTAAACAGAATTAAAAATCTTTTCTGAAAACACCCAACTAGAAAAAGTTTTACTCTTCCCCAAAATGATATTAATCCCGTTATTAATAGATATAGTGCCATATAACACATGGACACTCATTTTTGTGATATTCTATCTTTGAACATTTCCAACTGCTTCACAATTGTCTAACACTATGAGAATACAAATCTGCCAATGAATTCATTTGACAAGAATTTAAGCATCCATCAGCTCTATGCTCTCCTTAGGTATAGAGTATAACAGATATCTAAATTACTAAGATATTGCTCAACCCTACTATAATTCTGTCTAGGAATTATTTCTAATTCTAAACAAAGACACGCATCATCACGAAAGTCAGTTAAGTTTTACCTAGGCATCCCATATCCTCGGCCTTGTCTGGGAGATGAATGTTGAGGATAAAACTGTTCATTGCACATAACATTGCCAGCTGTCTGTGAGTAGTGTAGTGGAAGGTCATGCCCATAATGCATATCGTGTTGAAGTCTGGGCGGAGGAGGGGGGTCTCCCCTGTTGTAACCCATTGTCATATAAACCTCTTTCCCTCGACCTTTCTTGAACATCTTCTTCCGCTGCTTCACATCCATCTCTGATATAGCTTTCAGGCAAACAAACAGCAAATAAGATCCGTAGCCAAAGTGCAAGGTCTAGGTACTCACACTCCCTTAAATTCTCAAATGCTTTTCTTAGGAACCAAATAATTACAGGGAAAGAATTTCTGTATTTTTAAAGGCTGTACTAGATCTTCCATTTCCAAGTGCAAAACCAGGAGGTAATTTTTGTATTAATGGGTATTTCAGTATTCTCTTTAATATAGGCAGCTTTGGTCATCAGAACATTGAGTCATGTAGTCACCTACATTACTATTCTCCAAGAAGTTGTCTGTTGTCTCTGGCTGCCATGAGGCACTTTCCTAGTTCTTTGAAAAATATTTTCCCCTCAAGTTTTATTGGTAAAAATAAAAAAATTTAAAAAAAGTTTTAGACTCTTAAAATCTCTATCAGCTTAAGTTTATACAAAGTCCACAAGAACTGTGGTTTCTCAATCAGGGACAATTGTCCCTCAATCAGGGACAATACCCTCCCATCAGGGTACACTTGGCAATATCTGAAGATATTTTTGGTTGTCAGACCTAGGCAAAAGGTGCTACCGGCATGTAGTGGGTAAAAGCCAGGGATCACTTTACAAAGCATACGACAGCCCCCTACTCAACAAGGCATTAGCTATCCCAAAATCCCGACTGTGAGGAGGGTGAGAAGCAACCCTACCTTGCAAAAACACATATGACACACCTTTTTTAAAAAGCACAACATATTTGAGAAAGGATTACAGAAAGGGAAAAATAGAAGTCTTTAGCATACAAACCCATTTCTGGGACATAGCCTGCAGACATTTTCTGGTAACCTCTTCCTTTCCGACTGGCATTCCAGGTAGGAACGGGTGTCACTTGGGTAACTGCTTTTAAGTTAGCCAGTGGAACAACATGCCTTAAAGTTAAAGGTACCATCATGAAGTCATTATAACCCATACTTAACTGTCATTCAGCACATACCCTACCCCCTTCTACTTCATTTTCAAGTGTATTTTATTTAAACCTATTGACATTAACTTCCCTGTTTAGGTTTTCTGTTGTTATTGTTGTTAGGATGGAAATAAGAGTAGTTTGCACAATTTCACAGCTGTTTGCAGTACATATTACATACCCAGAAAAAAAGACTGTGGTAGACTGTAATTAGTTCACACATATTTGCTGCCCTTCCTTGGAGGAGGATCATACTTCCCCACTCCACTGACATCAGGCTTGGCTATGTAAACCACTTACTTTGGCTAATAAAACATGAGATGCTTTAAGGACCAGCAAGTGGCCTATCATGTTCTATTTTTACTCCTGCCTATGAACATGGAAGCCTATGTCAAAATAAAATCTCTACCGTCCTAGGTCCTCTCTTATTGACTCAATATAGATAGGCTAAATAAATAAGAAATAAACTTCACTGTTTTTAGCTGCTGAGAAATTTTGGTCTTTAGTCGCCATAACCTAATTTAATGGCTCTTAAGGTGGATCAATACATTAGCATTCAAAGGCACCAGAAGCCAATGATTAGCAATGCCTGGAAAGCTGTTAGAAATTCAAATTCTTGGGACCAAACCCCAAATGATGCAATCAGAAACTCTGGGGTTTGGATTTAATCTGTGTCCTCCGAAGCTCCAACAAGATTAGCTTATCTTGATTCTGGAAGAAACTCAACAAGCCACTTTTCCAATTGCTATGAACAATTTTATATCAAAATTCTATTGTTATTAATTTAATACTTCTAAAAGTTAGCCATTGACTAGTTTTGGGAGCCTTTTATTCCCGATATTTATATTAAGATTTCACACTTCAGCAATGCTTTTATTTTTATTTTTTTTTTTTTTTTTGGTGCTGGGGATCAAACTCAGGGCCTTGTGCTTGCAAGGCAAGCACTCTAATCACTGAGCTAAATCCTCAGCCTAGCAATGCTTTTATAATTCAAGATAATTAGACCAGTACCAGACATAATTGATTCTCTTTCTAGCATCCTAGTAATTCTTAATATTATGAAAAGGCATCAGAAGCCAATGATTTTAGTAATTTAACAAATTATTATATTCTTACTTTTCTGCCAATTCTTCAATGAAAACTGTTACTGAATTGTTCTCATTTCCAACTTCTTGAATATGAGCATTATAATATTTACCATCTGATTCCAACCGAACCTGAAGGACAGGAAGACAAGGTAATATAACTAGTATCAAGTCTACTGACAGACCTGGCTTCTGCCAAACTAAAATACAACACTTTTCCCCAATGGAATTCAGTGTCTACTTTTTTTAAAGTGACTGACATTGATACTACCATGTAGGTCAATGGGAGAGGCACATAACAGTACTAGGAAAGTCTTACAGCTAATAATTAAAAAAGGCTTGCAATTAAAACACAAATAAATGTTGTTCAGCTCATTTCAATGACTGAAAGCACAATCTTGGAAAAACAAGTTATTTATTCTTTAAAGGAACTAACCTGACATTTGTCTCCTAAATAATACTGTCTTCCAGCGTATTCCATGTAATCAGATTTTTGAAGTTCTATTAAAAGAAAAGGAAGATTGAAGCTCAACTGAATTGGCTCCTTTCCTATATTATTTAATTTCCTAATTTACTTTTACTACAGTGTTTTTGAAAATACTACCCCCGTAAGTTAAAATCTAGGAAGAAAGTACTGAAGGGCCAAGACCTGCCAAAACAGTTTTGTACTTTAAAACAACAAACAGGTGGAAATTGGGAGTTTGTAGCCTTAGTGTTGATCAAACACTATAAATGTACAGTAACACTAGCACTTTTTTCCAAGGAGCCTATTTAACAATTTACCGTATTAACACAAGGTCTTAACTTCATTCTATCAAGGTTCACCAAGATTCAAGGAGTTGAATATAAAACACTAACACTTTACAGTGGGGCCGTAATTCATATGTCTCATTGCCTGGAGGCTCTGAACCACCAGTGGTACATGCATGACAGTCCTATCAGGTGGTACAAGCCACCCAACAGGATAGTCATGTATGTACCACCAGTAGTACAAGCTGCCTGATGGGACAGTCATGCAGGCATGTACCACTAGTGGTTCAAGATGGTGGGAAGATATTAAAGATTTATCTTGAAGATAGTACTTTAAGACCTTGTTTAATTAATTTAGTTATATACAGAGATAAACAATTTCCTATATTAAGAGTTAATAAATTTTTCTTCTGTATTGAGCCAGACAGTAAGTATTTCAGATTCTGTGGGCCATGCAGTCAGAATTACCAACTCTATTTGTGAACACTGAAACTTGAATTTTATGTAATTTTTACATGCTCTTTAAATGTTTTCCTGGCATTTAATAATGTAAAGACCATTCTTAGCTCATGGACCAAACAAAAACAGGTGGTGGAGTTAGATCTAGTCCACAGACCTGACCTACTTGGTCTTCACACTTTATATTTCAGATGAGCCTGTTTCCAGTCACTAAAAGTTTCTGGTACTCTTAATGGTATCTACAGGCTACCTCTACATAGCCTTGCAAAGTTGAAATTCCAGGTAGGTGTCAGACTCTAAAACATTCCTCCCTATTTCTAATCCTATTTGTTTCTTTCTCCAGATTTAAATTATATGGAATAAGATAAAAAGCACCAGGGCTGTTATTTTTTTAAAAGAGTATGCTGAAAATGTCTCTTACACTAAACAGTTTGCAAAACTATTCTTCCAGCTCTGTCAGGATTCCAAAGTATCCTGCTGATAGTGCATACCTTTTCTGCTGTCCAACCAAACATCAAATTCTACATTACGATAGATTTGTGGATCCAGGGCTTTGAGTACTTTATAGGGAAAGAGCATCTTTGATGGATTTTCTGGAGGCTAAAACAAAAATAATCATACCACAAATTTACCATCCTTTAAGTCTTCCTTCTATGAGGAAGGAAAAATTAAGGTGTTTTTCATCTTTAAAAAAAATATGTACAGTATACAGTGGTACTTTGGTTGTCAAACTCGATTCATTTCAAATTCATGTTCGAACTCCAAAAAGTTCGAGCACTGAACATATTTCTCCCATAAGAAATAATAGAAAATGAAATGATTTGTTCTGGGATCCCAAAATTACTCTTATAAATTCCGTTTTCTAAGACTTTAACAAATTTCACAATCATTTCTTTCTTTAACTCTACAGTGGTTCTCACAGTTTTCCTGTTAGCTTTACTGCTAAGTATCACTAACTTTTTCTGGAGCCACTGGTTATGATATTTTATGAAAATAAAGCACAAATAAAAGCACAATGATGAGTGTTTTAACGCACTAACACAAACACTATATGTTGTCTGGGTGAGAGCAGTGCTTAGACTGAAGCGTTACCCCTTTGTATCTGCAGCAAGACATGATGTATGACTCACTCCTAGCCCATACTGTTTTTTTTCAAGTCTGATTCTCAGTTCAACAAACATCAGCAGATTTTTTTCTTGAACTTTGCTGTTTGAGCAGTGGAAAGTTCAAGCTTGGGGCCATTCAACAATTGAGGTACCACTGTATATGCCTCCTTTCCCCTCTTTATTAAAATAAGAAAGAGAAAAATACATTTTATGATGTATTTTAAACATCAGGAGACTAAGTAAAATACAAATAATGTAGGAGGTTTTAGATGGCAGAAGGGCAGTCATCAAACTCAGACACGTAAACCAATGTCTCATAGACCAGGATCAAAAATTCAGTCAGAGTTATGTAACAAGTGTTATCTTGATATGCACAAGAAGTATCTGAGACGCTTACTTTCTTTTGGTCAAATTGTACTATAATTTCCAGAAGAAGTACCAGTTTTCTTCTGCTTTTCTAGAATTTCACCATATTAAATACTGTTTAAAAATCACCAGCACCTGACATACACAGATTGTTGTTTTTGTTGTAGTAGCATTTGTCCTATTAGCCTCAAGCTGAAGGCCTACTTGATTTTAGGCCTATACAGATGGTAAAACTCTCCTGTTTCTCCAACTTTAAAAGACCAAGATTAGTACCTACTTTCTTTGACTAGGACATGGATAAGCATTATATTCTTTAATGAAAAAAGTAACCTTAGGATCGAGACTGATTACAAACTAAGTATTTGGTTTGTAATACTACTTTAACTTAATATAAAGGCTTTTGAAACATCTCTAGTATATAGTTTGTTTTGAAAAATCTCAAATTCCTTAAAAATTAGGATTCAGAGAAAATTAAGCACACATTTTACACTTTTTAATACGTGGGAACAAAGAAAAACATGATGAATTCTTCCTCTTGTCCTATATAATTAGAATGGACCACTCTGATCTAACTATCTTTATGATACTGCAAGCCAACAGTATGGAAGTTCTTTGCCTTAGAAAATATCAAACCTTCAATTCTTCCAATCCTTGATTACAGCCCTCTGGTATATTCTGAATACTGCAGGCAGCATCCCACTCTTCAGCCCTAATTAAAAAGAATTAGATTAAAGAGCTTCATACAGATGCAGTTCTTTGTCTCATGTCTAATGACCATACTACAACCTAGTGGTGAAGGAGCTCATTTTAAAAATAAGGCAAGTAACATTTTTACTTCATGCTTTCATTTTATAAGTATGTGCTACAATACTCTTACTTAGCAGATTATCTTCTGTGAGGACACACTTTTAACATGGTCTCTGATCCTGCTTCCTAGTGTTTACACCCTTGTGTGATTCCCCTCTCCTTGAGTTTGCTTCTACTCAAGACCAAGATTTAGGTGATTAAACTATAAAAGAATGTAGCACGTGGGGCTGGGGATTTAGTTCAGTGGTAGAGTGCTTGCCTAGCAAGTGCAAGGCCGAGTTTGATCCCCAGCACTCAAAACAAAACAAATCAAAACAAAACCAAAAAAAAGAATGTAGCACCCACCTTGCTGGTCTCTTTCCTCATCTACCTACAAGGCAGCCACATTCACCAACCCAGTGTGGAAAGGAGACATGGGCTACCTCTGACTAACTGCCAACAAAAAACTGAAGCTCTGCGTCCCACAACTGGAAGGAAACAAATGCTACCAAGAACCATAAGGGAAGAAGTGGATCTTTTCCCAAAGCTCCAGATAAGACTCATTCCTGGTGAACACCATCATTGCAATCTTATGAGACCCTCAGAGTTCCCAATTAAGCCATGCCTAGATTCCCAACCCATATAATTATAAGAAAAGTGTACTGTTTTATAAGCTGCCAAGTTTGCAGTAATATACAGCACTATATGACTAATATACTTTGCCTTCCTACTACCACAGCTTCCATAAGCCTGAACCCTGATATATGATTTCTATGCCTGGTAGTCCAAATTAGCTTTAAAAAATTCTATCAAAAAGGAAAAAAAGTTGGAAGTATAAAATATCAAAGAAATAGAACTGCAAGACTAAAACACAAGGTGACACTTGTCTGGCCCCAAGCCTATATGAATTTTTGGACAGAACTAGGAATCAGGAATAAAAAACAAGAAAATACAAGACAACATAAAACCCACTTTATTATCTAAAACCCAAAATTTTCAACTAGATCTACTAAATAAAAGCTTCCTCAAAGGCACGCAATCTATATTCCAGTGCATACCAAAAACAAACATTCAAAAGCTCCTGAAACTCCCCTTAGCCTGAGAGATGTCTATTAACTGGATGTGTATATTAAGTGACAACCCAACCTCAATTACCATTTCAAAAATAATTGTGTTTAGAATCAGTTTCTTCTCAAAGTATGGTCCACAGCCTACCTACACCAGCATACTTAGGAATACTGTTTAAAAAAAAAAAAAGTTCTCGCTACATTCTGACCTTGAATTTTGTGAAGGGAGACCCAGGAATCTGTCTTTTTAACAAGCATTCTGAGTAATTCATATACATCTAAAGTTTGAGGATTGCAGATTAGATAGTTGCAAAGTCTCTTCTAGCAATAAAAAATGGATCATGATAAACAGAAGTCTGAACATACTCAAGTCTGAGTCTCATAATACAACATGTATTTTTGGCAGAACTTCTCTCCCCTCATTAAAAAGCATATACCCCTTAATACACATTTACACATATGTGCATACAGGTAATTTAAGTCATGAGCTTGCCAGGCCCTTTTCACATTCAAATGATGTACAAACAAACAGAAAATACGATTACCATGTAGCTAACATCCCCCTTCCCTTTATTACCTATCCTGAGTTGAACTCTGGTAATCAATATGAGCATCCTCACTTCCAGTCATAGCATTGTTTCTGCTCTTCTTAGCACCACTTCGAAACAACTGAACTGCAGTTTTCAATGCCTCTTCATCCACAACAAACACGTCTTTATAGAGAATCTCATACAATACAGCTAAAGTATGAAAAAGGGATAGAATCACAACTGTTAAGACTTTCTGACTTTTTTAACAATGCAAAAAGAAGCCATAACCCAGCATACAAATTCTCTAAGTATTGATAAGGTTTTAAAAGAGCTATATCAAGTCCCTCTAATTAAAGATTGGTAACAAATCATGTGAAATCACACCAAATATTTATAAAATTTTCACATACCCTGACAAACAGCTGCACTTGATTGAAATTGTTTTGGGTACACAGAATCATAATGACCATTACTTGAATAGCAGAGTACAATCTGAAGAAAAACACAGAAAAATTAATGTTTCATGTCTTACAATCACAAAATTAGTTTGATAACTTGAAATTAATTTGGTAATAAATAACAATGATTTATCATTTCAAGTGATTTTTAAAAAATTAACATAAGTAAATACATGCTGTACCTCATTAAGAGATTTTCTTGTCAATGACTTTTAAATGGCAAGATTAAAATCACTACTAAAGTTAGACAGCGAACCTCAATCATGTTCCCTAAATACACCAAAGAAGTTCTGATTTACAAATTTGCATTAACATGAGAACTTTTATAAATTAATTGAGTTACTAAACACAACAGAAAGCCTAACAGATGCCAAAAGTCCCATTTTAACATCTAAGTCAAACACCCAAATATCCCAAAGTCAGAAAAAGGGAGGAAAGGAAGTTCATTTAAAGCAATTTATTCAAGAGGTTATCTATTAAATTGAATGACAATATATCAATATACTATATAGGATGAATATTGCCAGAGACCTTCTTAACTAAGGCAGTCAGATGATCACAAAAATGGAGGGGGGGTGTTAATTGCTTAGATTCCTTCATATCTTTAGTTTTTTCAATCAAAACAATTAAAAAGGCATGCTTGTTAGTCGAAGACTTGGTGTGATGAAACTTACAACTCTAAAACCTTTTTGAATTTGTTTAAAAAATATGTCTTGTGTAAAATACATAATCCCTGGTAATTAAAGTTGTTTTATTTTGAAGCAATATTTGATATCAGCAACCTGAGGTACTGAAGATGTTGCCACTAAGCTTCCTTGGCAGAAAAATATTCAAGTACTCTCTGTTCTACCTTTCTATACTACCTTGAGCTAACTTTTCCCAATATTCAAGTTCTCTGATCCCAGTGCTTTCTTTCCTCTAGCCTTTTTTTTTTTTTTTTTGAGACAGGGACTTGCTTTGTAGTATAGACTAGCACTGAACTCACTATGTAGCCCAGGCTGGCCTTGAACTTGCCACGGCCTCCTGCCTCAGTGCCCCGAGTGCTGGGATGACAGGTGTGCACCAGGACACCTGGCCACCCTAGCCTTTTTCTTAAATAAAAATTTCAACTGTCAACTTCAAAGCATTGAGGGAAGTGTTGACTTAAAAGTAACCAAAAGTATAATTTATGGGTAAGTTTCACCCACCACAATGGGTATTTGCATTTAAAAAAATATATTTACCTAAAAGAACAGTGAGCAGATTTTGAGCAGAGAAGTCCTTTATACTTTGGGCTACTAGAACTGGGAATTCCAACTAAGGTCAATAAGCTAGAAGTTGTTCTTGAGGACTAAAGGAACACAGCTAACCAGAATTGATGAATAATTAAGCAGCTTTTAAGAGGAAAAAGCCAGATAACCCTACAATTTCTCTATTCCAATGGCAAGAAGTTCCATTTCGATACAAGAGGTAAAGTAAGGCATGAGGAATCTTATGTTCCTGCTGGCATGCCAACATAAAAACAGTAATTTTCTCACATACACTCATGGGTGGTGTGTTTGTTTGGGAGCAAGCAAGTGGGATGTGATGGTAGTAAACTAGTGAAAAATGGAATAGACTCATATTACTGATAGATAAAAAAGAACAGGAGCAGAATGTTAAGTATAAGCCCATCTACATTTAAAAATTAAATTCAAAGAGAATGATACAGAAGGATATGCACCAAAACTTAATACCTGTCACCCTGAAGTTCATGGGACTGAAGAACATGAATGGGGACAATATATATTACCAGATTTAAATTTTATTCTGTTTTCAATGTAAGTATGTATTTTTATTCTTCTAGGAAGAACAAATAGTCTGAGTGAAAATGGCTAGCTTTCAGTAGCACTCCCTTTGACACTGAATACTTTTAGGAAGTTGAAAATATCTACCAGTATGTAGAAGATAGAGATAAATCAGCATAGAAAGTGGAAAGTTCCAGGTAAATTTTAGGCATTTATTGCTTTGAAAGTTTGTTCTAAAATATATTTTGGAAAGCTTATTGATAATGTTCACTATCTTTAATGAAGTCATTTTTGTACACCCAAACAATTCAAATACAAATTTTTGGAGCCTAAATTGAGATATAGCAACAAAGTTTTAGGCAAAGCAAAGTATGACACAAAAAAGTACCTGGCTTTTTTATACTTTAATTTCAATATGAACAAACATACCCACATCATAAATTCCCAAATCAGATACTTATACACACTATCCTGCATGTGCAAATACCCAACTGTCAGTATCAGGTCCTTATACACCACTATATGAGCTTTATACCTAATATTCTTTGCTTATATGTACTCAAAAGGTCAGGGTTTTTTTGGGGGTTTTTTGGGGGTTTTTTTTTGTATTTTGATGATTACCAGTAGGTGACAATTCCCCTTGGCTCAACAGTATCTCTGCAAGATATACAAGGGTCCTCCACCCCCAGGACATAGAGAAGTACTGGTCCACGGCCTGTTAGGAGCTGTGCTGCATAGCAGACAGTGATAGCAAGTGAAGGCTCTGCTTCATTGCTTGTATTACCACCTGAACTGTGCCTCTTGTCAGATCAGTGGAGGCATTAGATTCTCACAGGGGTGCAAACCCTACTGTGAACTGCCTATGTGGGGAACTAGGTTGCATGTTCCTTATAAGAATATGATGATGACCTGAGGTGGAGGTGAAGCAGTGATGTTAGCAGTGGGAAGCAGCAGCAAATACAGCTTAGTGTTAGCAGAGAGGTTTGACCACACAGAGACCATAAAAGAACTCTTGCAGATTCATATCAAAACCTTATCAGTGAGGAGAAAGCGACAATTAAGCTCCATCTGGTGGCACACTTTATAGTGGCAAATGAGTCAATGTATTTCAATTGTATACCTTTATCTGGTGGTAGGCTGTAAGTCAGAATCTGACACTAACTTCAGTCTGTGTATGGCCTGCCTATTTTATTTACCACTTCTATCCAGGCCTCTTTCCTGCACTGTGCACTTGTCTCACTGTTTTGGTAAGCCTACAAGTAACCCTAGCCAAAATGAGTAAAAGACAAATATTACCAGAGGAACCCAGTGATGAGACAGCAGAAAAGACTGCCAAAAAATGAAAGCTGCATTTAAAAGAAAATACCAAGAGTTCTACTTAAATTACATGTTCATTCCAACAAGTGATTCACATTTTCCGGGACTATTTTGCCTAATGTAGGGTGACTGGCTAACAAACAAAGCCATGAAACCTTCAAAATTGCTTCATCACATTGAGATCAAGCACCCTGGATTAGAAGACTTGCCTTTGGAGTTTTTGAAAGAAAAAAACACAAACATGAAGAAAAAAAGCTATTACTGAGTGCTACCACATCATCAAATGTATCTGCACTGAGAGCATTATTCTTAACAGCTAACTGACTAAAGCTAAGAAGTCCCTTACAAATGGTGCAATTCTGATCCTGCCTGTGCTAAGGACATTTTTCATGAACTTTTAGGCAAGGATATAGTATGGTAACTAGACAAATTGATAAAATAGCAGAAGACACTGAGACACAATTGTTCGAGAGGATTAATGAGTCACTGTGTATAGACTCCATGTTGATGAGTCTACTGATGTTGACAACAATGCTTGTTTTTGTGTAAGTATTTTCCAGGGGGACATGCATAAGAATATGTAACATGTACTTTTGCTGCCAACCAACATGACAGATGCAGAACTATTCGAGTCTTTGAATGATTATATATGGGGAAAACTGAATTGGTCATTTTGTGTCTGTATATGCATGGACAAAGTGGCTGCCATTATTGGAAGGCTTTCTAGTTTCACTACTTGTGTCAAAGAGGTTGCTTCTAAATATGAGTCTACATATGGTGTCATCCATAGAGAAATGCTGGTTAACTGAAAAACATTACCTAGGCTTAACATTTCACAGGATGTGATTAAAATTATCAACCACATTAAAGTGCATGCATTAACTGACGTCTGTTCATGACACTCTGTGAGGAGATGGATATACAATATATACATCTTCTCTTACACAGGGGAGTGAGATGACCTTCTAAAAGCAGATCACTAGTCAGAGCTTTTGAGTTGCAAGAGCCATTCCAGAGATTTCCTTTAGAAAAACAGTCACCAGTAGTAGCATATTTCAGTGACGTAGAATGGGTTGTAAAGTTCTTGCTTACCTGTGTAACATATTCAACCTGCTCAATGAATTCATTCTGTCACTTCAGAGGAGAATTACAATTGTGTTCAAGTCAGCAGATAAAGTGGATGTATTCAAAGCCAAACTGGAATTATGGGGGGATGAGTGAACACTGGGATTTCTGACATGTTTCAAACATTAGCAGAAACTTTAAAAAGAGACTGAACCAGCGCAGTCTTTCTCCCAGATGGTGCATAATCACCTATCTTAGCTTTGGAAAGAATTTGAGTATTACTTTACAACCATCAAAGAACCCTGAACTAGGAAGGAATGGATCCACAACTCATTTGTAAATAAGCAAGGTTAATCAACTTTGTCTATGCTAAAAGAGGATCAGGATCAAATGCTTGAGATCAACATGACACAGGCCTTAAAAGTATGAGACAACTTTAAATTTCTCTACATTCTGGATTAAAGTCAAATATCCTAAGACTACCATAAAAGCAATAAAGAGCCTGCTTCCATTTCCAATATCCTACTACCTGTATAAATCAGGGTTTCTGCAGTGACAGCAACCAAAGAGAGACTAAGAAGTAGACTGGACAAAAGCAACACGTTTTAGGTATCACTGTCTACCATCGCCCCCAGATAGGGCCATCTAGTTGTTTGGAAAACAAAATTAAGTGTTCCCACTGATCTTGCATAATGGTACATTGTATAATTATTTCATTATATATTACAATGTGATAATAATGGAAATAAACTACTCAATAAATGTAATGTACTTGAATGATCCTCAAAACTGTCCCCCTCCCATCCCTATCCATGGGAAAACTATCCCACAAAACTGTCCCTGGTGCCAAAAAGATTGGGGATCACTGATATACAAGAATCATTTACAACTAGAACTGTCTGACTACAGGAACTAAGTGGTAGGTATACAGATGCTCACTATATGAGTTTTTCAATATTCCCCTGTAAGAAAATGTTCAGAATAAAATGATGGGAGAGAAGCTCAACTGAAATTTTAAAAGTCCCTGGTAAAAGCTGGGCATGATGGCACAAGCTTGTAATCCCAGCACTCAAGAGGCTGAAGCAGGAAGATTGCCAAGAGTTTGGGGCCTGTCTGGGCTACAAAATTACAGAATGAGACCTTGTCTCAAAAAAAAAAAATCCCTGGTAAAATTCAATGTTCAAATCTCATCACAAGTAACTACCTACTGGGCTGGGGATTTAGTTCAGTGGTTAGTTTGTTTACCTCGCAAGCACAGGGCCCTCAGTTGATCTCTGGCACCAAAATAAAAGAAACTATCTATTACTAGTGGTGGTGAACCTATGGCACTCGTGTCCCAGCAGGTTGGTTGTATCACTGAAAGCTCTAAAAGCTTCACCATCACTGCTCTATACAATTGCTAAAATACAAAAGCTAGCACTCCTCTTTCTCGAACAATTCTGATTGTGACACACATTCACCTAAAAACTTCCAATTAATGTTAGGTTCAATTGGTATTAAGTGTACCAATGTCTGACTTTAAAGTAGACCAAAAGAGTAAGATGGATTGGTAAACAGATAGAGGGATGGATAATTGCTAAAAGGATACCAAAATGTTAACAGTAGACTCTAGGTGGTGGTAGGTAGTATACAAATGCTCACTGTAAAATTCTTTTAATTTGTATGTTTGAAAATCTTCTTAACAAAATGTTGGTAAAAAGCATCAATTTGCATCATTTTTGACTACTCTGCAAAATGAAAAGCCAAATTCTTTGGTATGGCCTATTCTACCCCCTCTTTATGTAACTCTAGCCTATCTTTTCAACATTGCCCTCAGTGTAAGTCTCAGAGGGTCTCTAGCTTCCATGCCTTTGCAAGGTAGAGTTTCCTCTGAATGTACTGCTTTTCACATGTGATGGACTCATTTTCTGATGAGTCGCTACTACCATGAAGCTTTCTGAACCTCCTCAAGCAGAGAGAAGGGTTTTTTCTTTTATGCTCCTTATACACACTAATATAAAACTTATCACTTTGTTTTAATTAACTATTTCTGTATTTGTCTTCACAGCCCCTTAAGCCCCTGGAAGACAGAGATTTTAAATATAGTCATTTTGGCATCCTTAAAGCCCAGAAAAGTACCTGTTAAGCTATAGAGGTATAATGTTTGTTGAACAAAAGTGTTCCAATTTATACTTATCTTTTAAATCACCCCCTACTCAGTGTTCTCTACTTCTAATAGTCCTTTCTTAGCTTAGGTCTTTTACCTAGATTATTGTAACAGCCACCTAAGAGTTCTCCAAGTATATAGGGTTGTCTTACCATGATTAAAATGTTGCCTGAACTGTGGTCCATGGTGTGAATTAACACCCACATACTGGGTCATCCTATGTTCACTAATCAAACACTCTGGAAAAAAGGGCTTTTCTTAAAAACTTTTTATATAATAGTTACATGCTGAAAAACAATGAGTTTATATGCTGAGCCTTCTCACACAACAAAACCATTTCCTAACACTACTGTCCAAGTACTTTACTATATAGAACCTTATCCCTGCTCTCAAAACACTTTCAGACTAATGAGAGAATGGGCATCAATGCAAATATAATGTGATAAATAATATAATTACTGTACTTGGGAACTGGAAAGGAGAATAAAAAAGGAGTGGGGAAAGTTTCAGAAGAACAGACATTGGCAGTTCAAAGGAACATAAAATAGGAAAGTCAGGCCTTGTAGAAGCATGGCATTATAAGGGTGAAAAACAATGAAACTGGAAAGGAGGTTTAGCATCTTTAGATCACTGATTATCGAGTTTGGTTTTTTGTTTGTTTGTTTTTACCAGTTCGGGGAAATGAACCAAGGGCCTCTGCACTGAGCTACAGCTTCAATTCTTTTTCAATTTTTTTTTTTTTTTTTTTTTTTTTACTGAGGCAGGGTCTAAATCACCTAGGCTGGGCTTGAACTTGGAATTCTCCTACTTCAGCCTCTCGCAGTGCTGGGATTACAGGTATGTGCCACCAACATGGCTGGCTTCATTTTTTTTCTACTGTAGAGGAACAACAAGAATATGCAAAGATATTACCGCTGAAGATGATTGACTGGTGAGGAAAAGATGGGTGGCATAGAATTTTGTCATTTAGACTGCATTTTTCATTAATTAGGTTTACAAAGATTATTTCTTAATATCCTGGCAGGCTAGCAGCATCATTCTATTTTATTCAACATTTCCTCATAGTCTTACCTTTTCTTGATAGCCATTTTCTGTGACGCAAGTTGGTGGCTTTCCAGGATGGCGATAAAGAATGAAATCTCGACTACATGGATAGAAAACAAAGGTGGATGGAAAGAGATAATTTATCATATGTAAAAATACTTACAAGAACAAGTATTTGTACTTTCAAACTGCCTACTTCAGTGGGATCACCAGTGGCAGGGGACTGCCTAGCCCCCGCCCAGACTCCCAAAAACAGCACAGAGGGCCCCCTGATCGCAGATTACAGGCTAACCAGGTGAGAGACTCCTTCACGGGCTTACACAGGCCACACCCCCGGCCCAAACAACTCCAACGTGAGCCCGTGCACCAGCAGGGTCTAAATCCATCAACATGTATATAATCTAGGCCTCCACACTGGTGACACTATCTTCTGCTGGTCTCCCACCCACTCCCTTTTTTGTTTGTTTGTTTTGTTGCCTTTGTTACTTTCTTTATCCTTCCTCTCTCCAAGCCACCAATACCAAGTAGAAACAACTATTACCTTATCACTCAAGATAACCCTGGAGACATAAAGGTCAAAAGAACCAAGAAATGCATATAGCCAGAAGAAACCCTAAAAACAGACATTCCCTTGGAGAACACTATTACTTATCTTAATGTAACCTCCCACAAAGAAGACATAAAACCAACAGAGAGCACAAACCAAGAGGGGGAAATTGCATATGTATACAAAGAAAATGATAAGACATAGAAGCAAAATACAACCCCAGACCCCCAGCTCACCCAAAACAAATACAGAGGACAATCATACAGAGGAAATTAAAAGACACCCAATCAAACTCTCAGATATGATAGCAGCAGAAGTTGAAAAGCAGATAGGCATGGCTATAGAGAACATCAGACTAGAAATAATTGTCCAGGTCAAAAAAGAGATGACAAGCATAATGAAAGATTTGCTCAGGAGTTCAGGGTAGACACAGATAAAAAAACAGAAGAGCTAAGAAAAACAATGGAAAACCTGAAGACTCAACTTAGCCAAGAAATGGAACCCATGAAACACATCCAAACAGATATCCAAGAAATAAAAAACTCGCTGGAAAGCATAAACAGCCAATTAAATGAGAGCAAAGATAGAATCTCAGACCTAGAAGACAGGTCTGCAATCAATGACAATGAAAAGAAAGACCTCTTAAAAATGGCTAGAGAATGTGAAAAATCACTACAACAGCTGCAAGACGATGCAAAGAAGAACAATATAAGAGTGATAGGAATGAATGAAAAAGCAGAAGACAATGCAAAGGATTTAAAACGATTATTTACAGAAATAATGACAGAAAACTTCCCAAGCATGAGAACAGAACTTGATATACAGATAAGTGAGGCATATAGAACCCCAGTTACCCATAACCAAAATAAATCTACACCAAGACATATAATAATCAAGATTCCAGAAAGTCAACAAAAGAACAGAAAACTGAAAATTATTAGAGAAAAAAAAATCACCTATAAAGGTAAACTCATCAGAATCACAGTGGATTTCTCTACATAAACCCTTAAATCAAAGAGAGTTTGGAGCAAAGTATTTCAAGCCTTAAAAGAAAACAATCTCCAACCCAGATTGATGTACCTGGCCAAACTATCTTTCAAATTCAACAATGAAACAAGATACTTCTATGACAAAGAACAACTGAAGAAATCTGTGACCTCCAAACCACCTCTACAAAATATCTTGAAGGAGATCCTGGAGAAGGAAAGAGTTAACTACAATTACAAGGACACTAATAAAAACCCACCAGGTGAGACAAGTAGTTGAACTGAGGTGAAACACAGAACCAACAACAGAAAAGATATATGGCAAAAATAAGTCAATACATAACAGCTGTAACCATCAATGTAAATGGGCTCAACTCACCTATCAAAAGAAACAGGCCAGCAGAATGGATCGAGAAAGAAGAACCAACAATATGCTGCATAATTTAACCCAAAAAGAAATACATAGATTGAAATTCAAAGGATGGAAAACAGTATTTCATGCAACAGGAACCCAGAAAAAAGCAAGGGTAGCTATCCTAATCTCACACAAAGTAAACTTCAAACTAAGACTAATAAAGAGGGACAAAGACGGCCATTACATACTTCTGAAGGGAAAACTCCAAGAGGAAGAAATAACAATCATTAATATTTATGCACCAAATATTAGTGCACCTAAATACATAAAACTAATATTAAGGGATATGAAAGATCAAATAAACACTAACACAATTATAATGGGAGACTTCAACACCCCACTGTCACAAACAGACAGATCAACTAGACAGAAAATTAACAAAGAAATATCAGAACTGAAATAACTCTGTAAATAAATGGACTTAGCACATATCTACAGAGTAGTCCACCCTACAACAGCAGAATACACCTTCTCAGCCACACATGGGTCGTTCTCCAAAATAGACCACATACTTACTCATAAAGGATACTTAAGTAAATGTAACGGAATTGAAATTATTCCATGCATACTATCAGACCATAGTGCAATGAAACTAGAATTCAATGGCAGCAGAAACCAAAAAAAACCACATAAACACATGGAAACTAAGTAATATCCTACTGAATAACAGTTGGGTCGCAGAAAAAATTAAAGAAGAAATTAAGCAATTTATACAGTTAAATGATAATGACAATACAACATACCTGAACCTATGGGATACAATGAAAACAGTGCTGCGGGGGAAGTTTATTGCACTGAACTCCCACATCAAGAAGACAGAAAGAGCTCAAATAAACAACTTAATGTTGAACCTCAAACAACTAGAAAAAGAAGAACAGATCAAACCCAAAGCTCATACAAGAGAGAAAATTATTAAGTTCAGAGCTGAAATCAACACAATTGAGACCAAGAAAAGAAAACAAAGAATCAATGAATCAAACAGTTGGTTCTTTGAAAGACTAAACAAAATAGACAAACCCCTAGCCAACCTTATCAAAAAAAGACCCAAATAGACGCAATAAAAAATGAAAGGGGTAAAGTCACAACTGACCCATCAGAAATCCAAAGGATCATCAATACCTACTTCAAGAACCTATACTCAAACAAGATGGAAAACACGGAAGAAATAGACAGTTTCCTAGAAACATGTGAATTACCAAAACTAAACCAAGAAGAGATAAAAGCACTTAATAAACCAACATCAGCCAATGAAATTGAAGAGGTAATTAAAAACCTACCAACAAAGAAAAGCCCAGGTCCTGATGGCTTCACAGCCGAATTCTACAAGAAATTCAAAGATGATCTAATACCACTATTCCTCAAAATCTTTAATAAAATTGAAAAGGAAGCAGTACTTCCAAAATCATTTCTGGAAGCAAGCATTACCCTAATACTAAAACCAGAAAAGGATCCAACTGAAAAAGAGAACTACAGGCCAATCTCCCTAATGAACATAGATGCAAAAGTTCTCAACAAAATACCGGCTAACAGAATACAACAAATTATCAAGAAGATTATACACCATGACCAAGTAGGATTCATCCCAGGGATGCAGGGATGGTTCAACATACATAAATCAATATATGTAACACACCATATCAACAAAGTTAAAGACAAAAATCACATGATCATCTCAATAGATGCAGAAAAAGCATTTGACAAAATCCAACACCCATTCATGATAAAAACACTACAGAAAATAGGAATAGATGGTGTATATCTAAATTTGATAAAAGCCATCTATGACAAATCAATGGCCAACATCACACTAAATGGTCAGAAACTAGAAGCTTTCACACTAAACTCTGGAACAAGACAACATTGCCCACTATCGTCACTATTATTCAACATAGTTCTAGAAACATTAGCCAGAGCAATTAGACAAGAAAAAGAAATTAAAGGGATAAAGATAGGAAAATAAGTTAACCTATCGTTATTTGCAGATGACATGATACTCTACATAGAAGACCCAAAAAATTCCACCAAAAAGCTTCTAGATTTAATAACAAAGTTCAGTTGTGTTGCTGGATACAAAATCAACACCCAAAACTGAATAGCATTCCTATACACAAACAACAAACCCACCAAAAAAGAAATAACAGAAGATATACCTTTCACAATTGCACATAAAAAAATAAAATACCTAGGAATCTATCTAACAAAGGAAGTAAAAGATCTTTACATTGAAAACTATAGTACTCTAAAAAAGAAAATTGAGAGGGATATCAGAAAATGGAAAGATATCCAATGTTCCTGGGTACAAAGAACTAACATAGTGAAAATGGCTATACTTCCTAATTACTATACAGATTTAATGCAATTCCAATCAAGATACCACCAACATACTTCAAAGAATTAGAAAGGACAATCATGAATTTCATCTGGAACCAGAAGAGACCCAGAATAGCAAAAACAATCTTAAGCAACAGAGGAAAGGCAGGGGGCATCACAGTCCCCAATCTAAAACTATACTATAAAGCTACAGTATTACAAACAACATGGTACTGGCAAAAAGACAGACCTGAGGATCAATGGAATAGATTGGAGGATGCAGAAACAACGCCGAACACACTCAAATACCTCATCTTCGACAAAGGAGGCAAACACCCTCACTGGAAGAAAGATAGCCTCTTTAACAAATGGTGTTGGACAAACTGGCTTGCCACATGCCAAAAACTAAAACTAGATACATGTCTCTCACCATGTACTAAACTAAGATCGAAGTGGGTCAAAGTTCTAAACATTAAAACAGAAACACTAAATTTACTGGAGAATAGAATAGGAAGAACCCTCGAAGACATAGGGGTAGGGAAAAAAATTTATGGAAGAACTGGCCTGCGCGGGAAACAATACAAAGAATCAGTGCTTGGGACCACATCCTATTAAAAAGCTTTTGCACAGCCAAAGAAATCACCAATAGAGCAGGACGAAAAGTCACAGAATGAGAAAAAATTTTTGCTAGCTATCCATCAGACAAAGGTCTAACATCTAGAATATAAAAGAACACAAAAAAATTAAAACTCCCAAATTTAAAGACCCAATCCAAAAATGGGCAAATGAAATGAATAAACATTTCTCAGATGAAGAAATAAAAATGGCAAATAAATGTATGAAAAAGTATTCAACATCACTAGTCATTCGAGAGATGCAAATCAAAACAACATTAAGATTCCATTTCACTCCAGAAAGAATCGCGTTTATGAAAAAAATCAACCAACAACAAATGCTGGAGGGGCTGTGGGGAAAAAGGAACCCTCCTCCACTGTGAGTGGGAATGTAGACTGGTCCAGCCACTGTGGAAATCAATATGGAGATTCCTCAAAAAACTAGAACTAGAGGTTCCATTTGATCCGGCTATTCTCCTACTGGGGCTCTTCCCAGAAGAATTAAAATCGTCATACCACAGAGATATATGCACAACCATGTTTACAGCAACACAATTTGTAATAGCTAAGTCTTGGAAGCAGCCTAAATGCCCAACAACCAATGAATGGCTAAAGAAAATGTGGCTTTTCTACACAATGGAGTACTACACCACCATAAAGAAGGATAAACTAGAGTCATTTGTATGTAAATGGATGTTCCTTGAGAATATACTATTAAGTGAAATAAATCAGACACTCATGAGTACACATCAAATTGTTTCTCTGATATGAGAAACCATAACTGTAAATAAGGACAAAGAGGTGTAATAGATATTATATAAAAAGAAGATAATATACAAAGGAAAGGAGTACTAGAAAGACGGAAGGGGGAAAAGCAGGAAGGGAAAAAACAGAAAGAAAGGTGAAATGGAAATCATGGAGAAATGTGAATAAACCTGCTGTAAATAGGGATAGAGGGAACAGATGGAAGGGGTGGGGAAGAGGGGGCAGAACCAAGAGGCACCATGTACAGGTACAAAACAAACATGATGAATGTGATCATTATATATACAATGTAACAATACATGTTCTTGGTTAAAAAATAAAAAGTAAAAATAAAAACTGCCTACTTATTCATATAAAATAATTCACATGTTCAGCTTGCTATTTGGTTTTAAAATAACACAGAGGCAAGTTACATTAATTCAAGGTAAATTCTAAAGTTTTATGAATTTTTCCAAATGCATTTTATTTCGGGGTAGGAAGAGTAAAGAGTAAAGAAGATAATATACCAATTGTATGCATGTGATTTTGATGAGGGCTCTCGTTTATTTAAAAATCAGGGCTGAGCAATTTGGGGGAAGGTAAAAGGCCAAGTGAAGCAATTTCAGTTTTGCATGCCATATGGCTTACTCAATTTTGTTTTTGTGACCTGAAAGCAGCCACAGACTATACATACATGAATAAGCATGACTATGTTCCAACAAAGCTCTATTCATAGATAATGAAATATGAATTTCATATTATTTACACATACCATGAAGCATTCTTGGACTCTTCAATTACTTAAAATTGTTTAACAATCATTTTAGCTCAAGGGACATACAAAAACAGGAAGCAGGCCAATTTAAAAGTTGACTTCTGATTTAAAAATAGATGAATGATTAGCTATCTGTCCAATACCTGCCTATACTTCTTACTTAAAGAGAAATGAGCAGACTGCAGAACAATAACAGGGTTCTGATTCTACCAAGGTATACACCATCTTACCATGCTATGAACTGTGAGGGAGTCTTACACAGATCAGACTCAAATTGACAAGATTTCCACTAGCCTCTAACCTATGTTATGTAGTTATTTTTCAAAATTCTACAGCTTTCTTAAATGCCACTTTTGCAGTTTTAGAGACCAAAACAGAACTTCCAAAAGAACAGAATGGTGTTTAATTTTTTTCCATTATCAACTCCCAAGAAGCCTTTTAAGATTTTTCTTACTTTCTCCACAAAAGTTTAATATCACAGAGGTACTATGTATCTGTTCATGTATGTGGTCCTTTGAGAGACCAAAAAATCACTGGAATACAGTATCTAAGCTATCTCTCCTCCCCAAGTCAATTTCTAACCTACTAGAAACAATATTGCCCCACTGAGAATGCACAAAATGAGGCATGAAATTAATACCCAAGAATTCTTCTAAGATTAATATTCTGATTTCCTACAGAAAATACCAGTACTTCTACAGAAAATACCAGTACTTCTTAAAGTCTCTTATTCTTTCACACAGACACAAATGCTAGAGGTAAGAAGAGCATCTGTACCAAGTTTCTCCACCGAAAAACTACACCAAACTGATTTTGCTTACACTTCTTTACATTATCAATATATCACCTCTCAAATTTCCCCAATCCTAAGGGGACTTTAACAAAAACCTTACACAAACACATACTCAGGCTCGAAGAAAAAGGGACGCAACTTACCTATAAATTAGAGAAAGAGCTCTTATTTCCAGCTGGCCAGCACTTTCCTAAACATAAACAGTATAGAGTTTTAAAAAATATTTCCATAACTGGGAAGTAGAAGGTTTTTGCAAGTTTAACAGTATTTTTAAACTGTTTAGCATTGTATCAGATAAAGCATTTGTATAACAAACTAACTTGTTTTAAGGAATGGACTATTGTGATAGTCATTAATATAGGCTCATCATGAAAAAAATGGACCTAACGCCTGTGCCATTTAGTAATAATGACATTTGAGAAATTTAAAAGGGACAATAAAAGTAGACCTAAAATAAGAATACAAAGGTAGCAGAGTATTCAGTAAATACATTTTAAATTCAGAACAGGGTAATTAATTTTATCACGTAAAAATTATTCCTAAAGTATGTGTTTGTGTTTTACTCCCACACAAAAGGTAACTACAAATAAAGAGTTGTCTAATTTTAAAAAATGACCTCTTAGTAACATTCATTACTACCTTCCCCCCTCATTAAAGTGAAAATCCTGTTTCCCCTGAACTCTCTATTGTTTGTAAATGTGACTGTTAACACATAATTCTCAATATTCAACACAAAACAAGTCCACTGCCAGTCTCTAAACTTCCACAATAGCTATCTGATGCAAACAGAGCCAGCCATTTAAGAAAATATTTTGAGTCTGGCAGCAGTGACATAGCTGAATGTTTCGATAACTATTCAGATTAACTCTGAAAAGATTAAATTCTCATATTTGATCTTACCTTGGGATCTCCCAACCGTTCCAGGTATTTCTCAAAAGATCCCTCCACAAACTTTAAAAATAAAACAAACGTGATTTAACCAAATACATAGCATTACTGAAATCTGATTATATTCTGCAATATTATCGTCCAATAGGTTTTTTTGCTTAGCTCAATAATTATGGTATGAAATTACTAGTGTACACAGTACCTCAAGAAGATTTGCACATACACAAAACTTCTAAGTGGAGAAAAGTTAGAGTATGATATTATCTTAGGAATTGGTCCTGGCTTATCCACACACCAGTCCATTTCATCAAATGGTATGTGTGTGAGTTTCTTTTGAAATGCCAACTTAAGTAACCTGATAATTTTCATAAATCAAACAATGCCAGTAACTACAGGGATTTCAAATCTGATAGGAGACTATTTCAAAAGTTAAACTGAGGAACTTTAAAAAGAATTTCACTAATTTCAAAAAAGTCTAGGACATATGGGAACTTTTTCGGGTAATGGAAACATTCCTTATCTTGATAGTGATGGCTCTTGTTTATTATTGCAAAAACTAAAAATGCTGAATTTAAAATGCTAAATCTTACTATATACAAAATGTACTTCAATAAAATTTAAATTGAACCAGGCATGGTGGCCAATGAATATAATCTCAGCATTCTGGGAGGCTGAGGCTAGAAGATCGCAAGTTTGAAAACGGCTGGGGCAAATTAGGGACTTAGTGAGACCCTGTCTCAAATTCTAAAAATACAACAAATAAATAGATAAATAAAAGGGAGGTCCTGGAAGATTTGGGGATTTAGCTCAGTGGTACAGCGCTTGCCTAACAAACACAAGGCCCTGAGTTCAATCCCCAGCAACCAAAAAAAAAAAAGAGGTCTTGGGATCTAGCTCCCTTCCAAGGCCCTGGATTCAATCCCCAGTACCACAAACAAACAAACAAACAAAAAGACCTCAGGGAAGAGATTTATAGTTCCATGAATACACATTACTGGACACGAAATTCAACTTCTGATTTTTTTTCCTCACTTTATGTTTTAAAGTTTTGAGATACAATTGACATATAAGAAACTGCACAGTTTAAATAGTAGAAATAGAATTTGATTTTATATGCACACATGAAGCCATAATCAAAACTGAGATAATTTATCACCTTCATAAATTTCCTTATCTTCCTGTATAATTGACTTATTGCTACTGATCTGCTTTCTGTTCTGACATATTGATACTTTTTCCAGTTTTTTATAAAGGCAGTAATATAGTATAAATTTTTCTCTTGGAGATGTCTGGTTTCTCTAATTCAGTATAATTAGAGATTCACCGATACAGTTTTAACATTTTGCACACATCTGTCTTAAGCAAATAGTGGTCCAGAAACCGAAAGCAAGCATCCCTTGGGAGTCTGTTAAAAATGCAGAAATCTCAGACCTCAACTCAGACCTAATGAATCAAAATTGGTATTTTAAAGAGATCCCCAGGTTATGTATATGCACAAAAACACCTGAGAGCCAGGTATGGTGGCACGCGCCTATAATCCCAACACCAAGAGGCTAAAGTAGAAGGATCACCATGAGTTCGAGGCCAGCAGAGGTTACACAGTGAGTCAAGGCCAGCCTGAACTACATACGGAGACCCTGCCTCAAAAAACAACAACAAAAAATTCCTGGAGATGAATTACTTTACACTGTAGTCTTGCATTTGAATGTCAGACAGTCCCTTCCCCAGGTCGGGAGAAGATTAAAAATCAAGTTCAAGGTAACAAGCTTTAAAATCAAGAAGCTTTCATAGTATTTAAAAATCCACTGAAACCTCCTAAGAAGGAGAAACCTCGAATAGTAGGCACCCAGAAACTCACAAAATTAGAAGAAAACAAATAGTACCATAAGGGGTAGAAATGTAAAAAAATTAAAAGCTATGGAAAAGGCACACTTCAAATCAGACCATTATAGAACCTCTAGGGGAAAGAAAAAGGAAAGGGAAAATATGGAAAATTAAGAATGAACCTGCTCTAAATGGGGTGGGGAAGAGGAGGGAGAACCAAGATGCATCATGTACGGGTACAGAATAAATGTGATGAATGTGACCACTGTATGTAAAATGTACCAATACATGTTCTTGGTTTACAATAAAAAAAAATAATAAAAAAAAAACTGTTTTACTTAAATCATTACTGGCAGAGATGCAATTACCACAATTTGTCATGAAAAAGGTAGATGTTATGACTAATTTGTTTTCTTGTAATTAAGTTTTACAAGACTTCAAATTGACTGGCTGAAGGTTGTGCACACATGAAAATAGGCATTTTAAAATATTAACATAGCAAAACATTTCACGAATTAATTGTCCAAGGAAAGAGTGGTATGTATAACAAAACAGCAATGAAAATACAACTTTTTAGGATTTGGGGGTTTTTTTGGGGGGAGGGAGAAGTGGGGAAAGACAGACTTTTTATTAATATTTACTTAGAGTAAAAAACAACCTAACTTGGGGAAGCGGTGGCCCAGAAGCTTGCTAACTACTGAGAAACCAGGTGGGATTTAAATATTTGCTACTGAGAGCAGAGGAAACTGATATAAATGTAGGCACTCAAAGCATTTTCCCACCTAAAATATTACCAATAACTTCCCCCAGGAATGAATTCCACTTACAGACTCGAAAATTTGTTGATTTTCCTTCATATATGTGACACAAGCCTTCCTAACTTGCAAATGATGAACTTGGCTGCAAAATAACTAAAAAAAGAAAGACCAGTTCACTGTCAAGTCATTTGAAGTAAGAAACTTCTAAAACTATGAAACGACCACTCAAACCTCCCTTATTCAGAACGTATGTAAGAAATAGGGAAACTGAGTCATCTTACTAAAAAAAAAACACCACTTTAATCTTTAGTGAAGGTGGGGGGGTAATGATAATTCTGGAATGCCCCTACCCCTTCTTATCCCTTACTGTTTTTTCTTAGGCATAAAACTTGAAAGAAGCAGGGGATGCTTACATAGGATCAAGATACATTTCAATGTTTTAACTCCATCACCTTCTCCCTCCTATATTACAAACTGGCATTTAAAAAACAAAAGATAACAAACAAAAATACACCAACATATTTGTACTAAACAGCAAAGGCACAAGACACCCTTGTACTGTCTGCACTAGTAAGGAGCAGCCAGCACTTTCCAGATACATCTGGCTGTTTTCACTAACAGAAAAGGCACTATAGGACCATGCTATGTCTCAAACGCTAAAAATTCAGTACAAGTAAGACGTGTTTTTCCTATTACCTGCTCCGAAATAGCCCGAAAGAGGCAAGAGGCATCCTTGGCAGTCAGCTTTCGAAACAGCCCTAAACTGCCTAAATATTCATCCATCGAGGCCTCATTCAAAGACTTCTGGCCACCGTACTTTTTCCATCCTTTATGCATTTTGCACGGAGTGGAGTGGGGAGAGAAGGAACAGAAATGTAGAAAGAATGAAGAAGCGAGGTGCAGAGAAGAGTTGGCGGCAGGGAGAAGGGCTTGCGTTTGCAGGTCTCCGGAAAGCAGCTCAAAGTTTAAGCAGAAGACAGCTGGAGTCAGCAGGGCAGAGTCTTGGCACTTCCCAAGAGCAGAAGCAAGGGGTGGAGCTTGTCCAGGACAAGTCTGGATCCTGTGGGGAAAAAAAAAAGAGCCAATTGTCCTAGGAATGGAGAACTCCAGAAAGAAATCCAGGAGGGAGAAGGTGCGTTTTGGAAGGGTGGGATTAAAACAATCAGCTCAAGGTTGAGAAAAGCACGCATACATAAACAGCTGAGCTTTGTGACCAGAAAAAAAAAAAAAAAAAAAAAAAAAAAACCAGTTTGCTGCTTAACTCAGGTCAGCTGCTGCAGGAGGCGGCAATAAGGCGACTGTAATAAGGCTCAGGTGTCTAGGATGCAGTGTGGTACATATCACTCTTTAAATCTCTGCCTTGATTTTCAACCAGTCTCTGCCCAAATCCCCAATCCTTTCACAGTTTCAAGAAAATCTGAAGGGGGATCTGAACTTTACTACTAATAAATTCACTTTTTGCACTAAGCATATTTTTTTAAAAACAAAGAAGGGGGAGGGACCTCCCTTCATCTGTAGGAGCAGAGGTCATAGTTGAAGTAAAGTGCCAAGGCAATTATCTGAATATTCTGGTTATGAGGTTGAAATAATCCTATAATTAATTCGTGGTAATAACTCTGCTACGATCTTAGAAACGAAATTAGCTGTGCTTTAAAAACCCTGATAAAATTTTTGACTAATAGGAAATATGTAAAAAGTTGTTTCTTAAAAATGGAAACAAAAATTGAAGCCAATTTTCTAATAGTATATATTTGAAATACTCTGGCACGGCATGAGAGGTGTTAAACATGAGAAGCATGTTTCAATGTATTATTAAAGTACTTTTCCAAAAAAAAAATGGTTTTAGATTCTGAGAAAAGTAAAGCATTAAGGGCCAATGAGAGGATCATTCATTTGTATTATCTGATTCCACCATGAACTGTTTTATTTTCATATAAATCCCCAAAACCAATTCCTTTTTGAAGTATTAAAAACCAATTTAAGAGCTAGGGAAAACATCAACAATCACTTGTAATTTAAGAATGAAAAAGTTAGCATGGTAGAAAAAGGAGTAAAATCTTGAATTCCCTTAGCACACCAATTTAAAATTAACTTCTTTCTCTTTTAAAGAGGGCATAAAAAGAATTAAGATGTGTTATGCATACAAACCAACTCCCCATGCTTAATGTAATCCTTATGTAAACATGTACTAATAAAAATTAAAATTAAAAAAAGAAACACAGGGGAAGTAATGCCTTTTGCAGTTACGAAACATGCTGTTTGGAAAAAACAGGTCATCATCTTTCAGACCACTAATTCACTGAGAGAAACTAAGGGTTATAATTAAAGTTAATTTCCCTCTTAGCATAACCAAAAAGTAAAGAAAAATACAAATTCTTCATGTATACTGCTTTTTAAACTAAGATTAAGGTACATAAAATTCAAGTAATAAAATTTTATACATTTCATTTTGATAAGGGGAATAGAGGAAGGGAAATTCAGGAGAGGGAGAGAATCAGAAATTAACAGGAGAAAATCGGAAACAAAGACTAGAAAAATTAGGAACAGGAAGACAAGGAAAAAAGTAACACGGAAGCACACAGAAGTAAAACCATACAAATATGGTCAACTGATTTTTGTCAAAGGTTCAAAGGCAATTCAGTAGCAGAAGTATTTTCACCAAATGGTACTAGAACAATTGGTCATTCATATGCAAAAAAAGGATCCTAGATCTGTATCTCATACTTTGTATGATGATTAACTCAAAACAGATCACAAATCTAAATCTAAAATACAATCTTTTGGTGTAGCCCTTGGCGATCTGGCTTCCAGGTGGGGTGAAGGCAGCAACAGAAAGGCTGCAAGGTTACTTCCCTGCATGCTTTTTTGTATGTTTTGATTTTTGAACCAGAAATGTGTTCAGAAATAGATGTATAAAATTAAATTCCATTTTAAAAAACTTTAAGTAGACAGAAGAAAATCTCCAAGAACCCGGGTTAAGAGTTGTTAAATATAGCATAAAAGAAAAAGTGGATTAACTGGACTTTATCGAAATTAAAAACTTTTCTTCTATAAATGACATTATTAGGAGTGAAAATACAAGCCAACACCTGGGAGAAAGTATTTACGCATAACATATCTAACCGACAAAGCTTTGTATTTAAAATACACAAAACTCTCAATGTCAACAATAAGAAAGCAATCCAAGTTTTTAAGTGAGCAAAAGATTTAAATTATGTTTTACTAAAGATATGGGAATGGCTAATAAGCACATAAAAAGACACATCATTAGCCAGTAGGAAAATGAAAATTAAAAGTACAATGACATCCCTACACACCTACAGAGCCAGCTACAACAAATAAGAAGTGTTAGTAAGAATGTGGAGGAACTGGCCCTTAGTAAAAGAAACCAGATGCCAAAGGTGTATGATCCCAAAAATTTATAATTCAATTTATATGAAATATGCCAAAAGGGGAAATCTATAGAGGTAGAAAGCAGATTTAACAGTTATCAAGGGCTGGGAATAGGTACTGACTATAAACGAGCATAATGATTTTAGGGTTAGGGTTTGAAATGATAAAAATCTAAAACTGTTTCATATTGATGTTTGTGCAATTCTGTATATTTACTAAAAATTAATAAATTGGACTCTTAAAACAGGTGAATTTTTAACAGCTTTGAGACATGTCACACAGCATACAAGTCACTCATTTAAAGCGTACAATTTAATGATTTTTAGTAATAATCAGAGATGTGTACCCATCACCACAATCAATTTTAGAATACTACCAGTACCTGAAAATGAAACCCTGCATCCTATAGCCATCGACTTCTAATTCTCCTGTTCCCACCAATTGCAGGCAGCCACTAATCTACTTTCTGGTCTACAGATTTAACTATTCTGGACATTTCAAATAAATGTTATCAAACAATACTGTGGTCCTGAGTAACTGGCTTCTTTCACTCAGCACTAAGGTTTCTGAAGTCTACACCATTATATCAGTGTCTCAATCCACTGTATACAGTAGTTAAACCACAATTTATTCATCAAATCAATAAAAATTTGGGTTGCCTCCACTTCGTGGCTATTAGGAAGAATACTGCTATAAAGATTCATATACAATTTGTACTTGAACATGTTTTCAGATTATAGCCATCCTAGTAGGTGTGAAGAATTGCACTGTGGTTTTGATTTGTATTTCTCCAGTGGCTAATGATATTGAACATCTTTTCACGTGGTTTTTCTGTGGCAATTGTTTTTTTTAGTACTGGGGAATTGAACCCAGGGCTGCATGCAAGCTAGGCAAGTGTTCTACCACTGAACTGTATGTCCAGCCCAACCACTTGTGTATCTTCAATATACACAACTACATACATCTTAGAATGACTAAAACAAAAAACTTAAAACTAGCAATATCAAGTGTTGAAAGATATGTGAAACTGAAACCATCATGTTGTTAGTAGGAAAAGAGTACAACCACACTAAAACAGAGTTTAACAGTTTCTTACAAAATTAAACATAGTTACCATATGAACCAGAAACCTAGAAATCCCACTTTAAAGTATCCAGTGGAAAAAAAATGTATACCCCAAAACCCTTATGTGAACATTTACAGCAGCTTTATCCACAATCATAATGCCTCAAAACTAGAAATAATCTAAACATACTTCAACTGATAAATGCACAAACTGTGGTATACTCGTACAATACTTCCTAACAATAAAAAATGAGATATTAATACACATAAAACATGTACAAATTTCAAAACATCATCATATTAACGGAAAAAAGATTCAAAAGGCTGCATATTGTGTGACTATATTTATGATGACATATATGGAAAAAGCAAAATTAAAGGAAAATGGGTAGCAGTTGCCAGTAGTTAACAGTTGCAAGGAAAGGTTAACTACAAGGAAATGGCTAGAAGGGATGTATGACGGCTAAGAAATTTTTTGTACCTTGTCTGTAGTAGTAGTTACCTGTTATGTATTTGTCAAAAATTACAAAACTGTGTAAGGTAAATGCTGATTTTGCTGTAAATTTAAAATAAAACAAAAAGCAGAATAAAATTTAAGAGTTGAGGAACTGACAGGAAGATAGGAAAGAAAACATAGGGAAATTACGTAATTAAGAAAGCCAACATCTAAAAACAAGAGATTCAATAAGAGATGAAGAAAGTAGAGAAGACATGATAGTGACAGAAGAAAAATTCTAGCACTATAGGACGTAAGCATTATATGCATGAGATTGAAAAACATGAAATAGCCAGAACAATGAAAAAAGATCATCTATATTACACACAGTTTATGAAGTCAGGATAAAGAAAAGATTCCCAAAACTTTCAGATAGGAAAAACACGTCAGGTCGTATACAAAAAAATCACAAATATGAATAGGAATAAACTTATCAAGAGAAAAACTAGAATTAAGAAAACTGGAAATCTGATAGGAAATCATTTCCAATCTTGAATTCAATACCAAGATATCAGATGAGAAAACAGAACAAGATGTTTTCAGACAGGAAAATGTCAAAAATACAACCACCCTTTTTTTCAGAAAGCTACTGAGAGATATTTGAAATCAAAATTAAAAGGTTAAAAAGGTGGAGAGGGGCATACAGTCCTAGAAACAGGAGATTCAGTGTAAGAGAAAGCAGAGGGAATTTCTAGGATAAAGATAAAGAAGAAATCCCAGAAGGACGAACAATAGAATTAGAGTTCAGTTCAGACAAAAGATAAAAGCAGTTCAGATTAAACATGGCAGAGAACACCAGCATGGTCATCTCAAATGAGTAATTAGGCTGAGTTTGTACCTCCATGTAGAGAGCCTGCCTAGAAATTCACTAAATCCTGGGTTTCATCCCCAACACTGCAAAAAAATAATAAGCAATATATATGGTACATAACTTGATGTGTTTGAATATACTAAGGGAAGATGCATACGTATGTTAGAGAATATGTAGATGTTTCTATCAAAAACTGAACAGATGAAAACAAACTAAAACAGACTTTACAGAAAGGAAATGAAATCAGTGAACAATTACCATATGGTTCATATGTGAACAAAACTGTACTTAAGTAACCGTAATAACCAACACTGAAAATGGATCTTATAAGAACTGATAAAACTAGACTAGGAATATAGGAAGGAAAACAGGGAAGAGAAGGAAGAGGGAGATAAAATCTCTTCTTTGGGACTACAATACCGTGCATTCAACAATGGATAGATCACTTAGTCAATAATGAAACACTGAACTTGAACTACATATTCACCAAATAGACCCAACAGAGATAAACAGATCATTCCATCCAACAGCAAATACTACCCCACTTTCAACAATGGACAGATCACTTAGAAAATTAATAAGCAAACACAGGACTGACCTATATATTAACAAGTTCCCACCAGCTTGAACCATCAGTGGTTACATGCATGACTGTCCCATTGTGTAGTACGAACTCGATGAAACAGTCATGTGCGTACCATCGGTGGTTCAGAACCACCTGGCAGCAAGATAAAGGAATTATGGCCCCAGCATGAACATGCTAAACCTGATAGACTTAACAGACAAATATAGTACATTTCATTCAATAGCAAAAGAACACATATTCTTCTCAAGCATACACAGAACACTTTTCAGGATAGATCATATGTTAGGCAACAAAAACAAGTATTCAAATCACAATGGCATGAAACTATAAATAAATACAGGAGAAATTTTGGGAAATACACAAATCTGTGTAACAACATGCTTCTAAACAAACACTATGTCACAGAAGAAATGAAAAAGAAAATAAAAAATATCTTTAGGCAAGTGAAAATTGAAACACAACATACCAAAACTTACAGAATGCAGCAAAAAAAGTCT
>PVJO010000224.1:33989-115836 GCA_004026905.1 Hystrix cristata
TTTTTTTTTTTTTTTTTTTTTTTGGTGCTGGGGATCAAACTCAGGGCTTTGTGCTTGTTAGGCAAGCGTTCTACCACTCGAGCTAAATCCCCAACCCCTCCAAACTCATTTTACAAGGCTAGCATTACCCTGAAACCAAAATCAGACAAGGACACTGTAAGAAAACAAAACTACAGGCCAATATATCTCTGATGAACATAGATATAAAAATCCTCAATGAAAACCTAAAGAAGTGAATTCATTAAAAACATTAATCATTCACCTCAATTATGTGGGCCTTATCCCTGGGATGAAACAGTTGTTCAATAAACTCAAATAAGTAAATGTGATATACCACAATAACCAAATGAAGGATAAAAAGCGTGTGATATCCTCAAAAGGTATAGAAAAAGCACTTAACAAAATTCAACTCTCCCTCATGATAAAAACTTCCAACAGATTACGCAATAATGTTAAGGGATATACTGTACCACAGTAAAAGCCATACATGACAAATCTGTAGCTAAGATCATTCTCAATGGAGAAATGTTAGGGACAAGACAATGATACCCACTCTCACCACTTCAATATAGTACATAGTCCTACCCAGAGCAATTAGGTAAGAGAAAGAAATAAAAGGCATCCTAACAGCAAAGGAAGTGAAATTGTTTTTGCCGATATCTGTTTTGGGGCGGCTATTGAGGATTTAACCCAGGGCTTCTTCACTGAGCTACATCCCTAGCAATTTTTTGAGACACAGTCCCACTAAGTCACTAAATTGCCCATGCTGGGATCGAACTTTAGATCTTCCAGCCTCAGCCTCCCAACAGTGCTAGGATTATACGCATGTGCCACCACACCAAGCTGCTAATGTGATCTTACATATGGAAAATCTTAAAAGACCCCACCGAAAATCGATTAGAACTAGTGAACAAATTGAGTTGTATAAATAGCAGTAGCATTTCCATACCCTAGGAAAGAACGCTCAAAACAGGAAATTAAGAAAATTTTATTTTCAATGGAAACGACTACAAAACACTTCCATATATATTTGAAAAGTTAAAGAACTCTATACTGGAAACTGTAAAACTGATGAAAGACACTGAAGAAAATACAAATGAAAAATAGTGTCTACCTTATGTATTCTATCAATATTATGAAAATGTCCATACTACTCAGTAACTTACGGATGAATATAATCTTTATAAAAATCCCAACATTTTTCAAAGAAACAGAGAAAATAATCCTTAAATTTTGTATAGAAGCACAAATAACCCCAACCTGGGTAATTCAATAAGATTCTGTCTCAAATTTCAAAAATTTTAGAAAAGGAGTTGGGGATGTAGCTCAGCACTCTCTGGGTTCAATCTCCAGTACTGCAAAAACAAAACCAAAAAACCCAAATAGCCAATCTTGAGCAAAAAGAACAAAGCTGGTAATATCTCAGTCCCTGATTTCAAAACATCTTACAAACTATAATCAAAACAGCACTATAGCAGTATAAAAACAGATACGCTAGGCATGGTGGTACATGCCTATAATACTAGTACTCTGGGAGGCTGAGGCAGGAGGATCCCAAATTTGGGTCCAACCTGGGAAATTCAGACCCTATCTCAAAATAAAAAACAGACTGGGAATGTAGCTCAGTGTGAAGGTCCTGGGTTCACTCTCCAGTACCACAGAAACAAACAAACAAACAAAAAAAACCACAGACATACTAACCAATAGAATAGAAAGCCCATAAATGAACCCATACATGTATAGTCAAGGGATGTCAGCAAAGATGCCAAGAATGCACAATGAGGAAAGGTTAGTCTTTTTAATATGGTACTGAGAAAGAACCGGCTATCCAGTATCCAGATGCAGAAAGAGGAATTTGGATCTTTATTTTATACCATACATAAAAATCAACTCCAAACTGGGGGTACTGGTGCATGCCTGTAATCCCAGCACTGTTGTAGGTTGAAGCAAAACAATCCCAAATCCAAACCCAACCTGGGAAATTTACCAAGTTAGTGAGACCTTGTCTCAAAGTAAAAATAAAAAGGACTAGAGCTCAGTGTGAAGGCCCTGGATTCAATCTCTAATATCACAGAATAACAACAACAACAACAACAACAACAACAACAACAACAAAAATCAACTCTAAATGGATTAAAGGTTTAAATATAAAACCTGAAACCTAGACGAAAATGGGAAAAACTCTCTGACTTTAGTCTACGGAACATTTTTATGACCCCCAAGAGCACAGGAAACAAAAACAGAAACAAAATGGATGGGATCAAAGTAAAAATCTTAAGCAAAACAAAGGAAAAAACAATGAACAGACACAAGAGAGAATTTTTATATAATGCATCTGATGAGAGGGTTAATATCTAAAATGTATAAAGAAATCAACTCAATAGCAAGAAAACAAATAACACTATTTAAAAACTGGGCAAAACACCAGAACAGATATTTCTCAAAAGAAGACATACAAATGGCAGTTACATATGAAAGTATGCTAAGCATCACTAATCTGATACATGTAAATTAAAACCAATGACATATCATCTTACATCTGTTAGGATGGCTTTTAATAAAAAGATGAAAGATAAAGTATTAGGAAGGATGCAGTGTAAGGGGAACTTTTGTACATTGCTGGCAGGAATGTGAATTAGTACATCTATTACAGAAAATTCTGTGGAAGTTCCTCAAAAAACTAAAAATATTAACTACCATATGAATCAGTAATCTCACTTCTGGGTATATACCCAAAGGAAATGAGATCAGTGTCAATGGGTTTGCAACTCCCATGGTCACTGCAACACCACTCACATTAGCCAAGATAATGCAATCAATCCAAGTGTCCGCCAACAGACGAAGAAAATGTGTATATACACAATGAGATATGACTTAGCCTTAAAAAAGGAAATCTTGTCATTTGTGACAGCATGGATGAAACTGAAGGATGTTAAGTGAAGTAAACCAGACACAGAAAGATTTACATGTGGAATCTAAAGAAGTTCAGCTCCTATAAAGAGAGTCAAACAATGGTTACCAGAGGCTGGGAATAGGGTTAATTAACTTCATGTAATCATCCCACATTGTATACAGACGGTAAAACATAAGACTGTACTTTTTGAATGTATAGTTATGTCATCAAAATTATTAAAAAAAAATCTCTCCTTCCATATAGGAAGCCTATAAGGGTATTCAAAATTTAAAAACCACCAATTTGAGCATACTATTCTTGAACTATAAAAATATAATAGGGTGTCTATAAGAAGATCAGAGATAAAGAAGAGTGGGACATAGGAATGCTGTTTCTTATAAGCCCTGTAGAACTAGTTAATATTTTAAATTATTTACATGTATTACTTTAAAAAATAAAAATTAAACTGAAGCATTTTATTGTTACTGAACAAAAACAGAATAGCATAATAAACTGAGAAAATAAGTAAACTTTTACAGCCACAAGAGACCTCTTATTTTACAAATGAGCAGGTTTCAAATAATTACAAGACTTGTTCAATTTTCACATCCAATCAGTAATCATACTGGAACTAAAACTGTACAAAATCTCCAGATGTTGGCACAATTATTATAAAGAATCACATACCAAAGCAGAAAGATATAAACGAAAGCTGAAAATGGTAAAGTATAGGTTACATTCTAAAACTCAGTAAAAGCAATCAGATTTAAAAAAAAAAAAAAAGACCTGTGGGATAATGCTAACTTTACCTCGTATGTAACACAAGCAATTTCAAGGTATTTAATATTGTCTCTTGTGATATATAGTACTTGAAATTCCAATTTGCCATTTTCCACAGCAAACTACTCCAATCCTGTAAACCTCTAGAATAGTGATTCTTAAATTGAAGTCTTGTTAAAATGATTGCTTCTTGCGCAGATTCTGATTCAGCAGGTCTGGTATGGATCCCAAGAATCTGCTTTTCTAACAAGTTCTCAGGTCATTCTGATACTGCTGGACCAGAGAACACCCTTTGAGAACTATTGCTCTAGAACAGTGTGTTCCACAAGTTATTTTAGTGTTCCTAAGAAGATAATTTCAAGGAAAGGTAAAAATTTCAATAAATGCTACAGGTCACAATCTTATCTTTGAGATTCACAAAGCCTATTTGCTGTATTAAAGACCCTAAGGAATGTTTAGAATAACTGTTCGACCTGGCTTTTCCCAGTTTTTTCCCCAATGCTTCAAAATTCAAGAGAAATGTCTCCTGCTAATGCTTCAAAGTTTAAGAAATGTTGCCCTACCTATTTTTCTGTGGTTTATACCTAAAGCTGTTGGAATAATTACATGAGATAGTGAATGTTCAGTGGTTAGTGCCTAATTAAATATTACTGTTAACTGCTACCTGATGAAGTGGTCCAGTAACTGTTCTCTGCTCAAAAAAATTAACTGCTAGGGGTTGGGGATTTAGCTCAAGTGATAGAGCACTTGCCTAGCAAGCCCAAGCACCCCAAAAAAATTGATCCCCAGCACCCCCCCAAAAAAATAAACAGCTAGAATTATTTCTTTCACTTAACAAACAGGTAAACTTTTAGTAAAATATGTGAATACTAATGATTTTAATTCTAAAATAACACTCCACATTTCAACCGAGTTTTTCTTTTTTCTTTTTGAGACATGGTCTCACTATGTTGTTCAGGCTGACCTTGAACTCACTATATAGAGCTCAGGCTGGCCTGGAACTTGAGTTCTCCTGGACAACCAACAAAATTATTTGAGAGGGTTGTTTTTGAGATGGGATCTCGCTATGTACTTCAGGCTGACCCTGAACTCACTATGTAGCCCAGGCTGGCCTCGAACTCTCAGCCATCCTCTTGCCTCAGCTTCCCAAGTGCTAGGATTACAAGTGTCCACCACACCTGGCTAGGAGTTATTTTTATAAGCATGTATTATGTGGCAAACAAGGTAGAGTTTAGATATACAGTATATAACACAATGCTTTTGAATTACTTTAGTTTCTGAGGAACATGAAGTTTTACATACTTGGTTTGTCAAGTGAAATTCTCTGGGTCTGTTTTTCATCTGTAAAATGGAAGAGGGCATGGGAAACTTAGCAAAACTCTGTTTCCAGGAAAGAAAAAAAAAAAAAACAAGGAGCCATGGTGGTGCATACCTATAATCCCAACACTCTGGGAAGCTGAGACAGAGGATGGCAATATTGAGCGTAGCCTGGGCAACATAGCAACTTAAAGAGACTGTCTCGAAATAAAAAATATAAAGGGCTGGGATTATCGTTCAGTATGAACACCCCGGGTTAATTCCACAGTACTGCAAAATAACAAAATAAAATATTAAAAAAGGGTAAAGGGTGTAGCTCAGTGTAAAGGCCTTGGATTCAATCCCCAGTACCGCAATAAACAACCAACCTAAAATCTCCAATAGGTGATATATAATCTAAATTAACTGTGGCAGTCATCTGATCTCAAATATTCAGTCTCACTGTCCCTATAAATGATGGAAATTTCCTGAAAATTCAGTGCTCTAATTACAAATTCCGTACCATTTCTCATCTCTTGGACCCTTAGAAGGCATAAAACTCCTGAGCTGTTTTCTCATTTGCAAAATGGAACAATAATACCAACGATATCATAGGATTACTATAAACATTAAATGAGTTCATAGGTATAAAGTGTTCTGATTATTGCCCAATATGCACTAAGCACTCAGGAGTGTTAATTGCACTTATTCTTCAATCCCCACTCGCCCATAAAAGTTATCATTTTGTACAACAGAAAACTGACCACGCCATGGCTATCATGGGCACTCATTCCAAATCTTTTCCAAAAATCAATTTAAAACCTGTCTATGCTTTGTATCTCTCAAACTGGAGATTTTCACTCATCTCTACAAATTAGTAGGATTACGTGCTTATGCCCTAATAAAGGGCCAAGAAAATTACCTACATTACTGCTGGTCATTCTTGACTTTAGTCTTAGACTTTTTATACTGCTCTTTGTGCCCATATGATTTACCTTTAAAAGTATACAAACTAGAAGTATGTAGAATCATATACCTGATAGTACTTGTTAGAGACTTTTAAAAGTTCCAGTTACATCAAGTTCATTGGTTAGACTACCTTACTACAAAATCCTTCCAGCTTTTACTTCCCAGTTGTAAGCATCATTACCGAAAATCGCTAATTCCCAAGACCATTTTATAAGATCACATCTATTCAAACATCAGAAACTATTAGTTGTCTACTTCTGAATCTATCCATGGTATGAATTTCCCAATACTCTTCTACTTTTTGATACCCAGAAATTTACTACCTCTAACAGAAAACTGCTAAATTTTCTGTTGCACTTACTGACTTTAAGAACCTGAAGCTGTATCACATAATGAAACCAATTTATATTGCAAAGTACATCAAATACAAGTTTTATTGCCATTTTTCTTAAGGACCAGTAAAATGTAATCCTGGAAATCAATCTTAGCCTAGCTCCACACGTGTGAAATTTATGGCTTGTACTAAGTTTTCTTCAGACTCCAAGTCTTCAATTCTTTAAGTCTTAATTCATTTATCTATCAGTCATACCCAGAGCATTTTGCTACATTCCAAAACAACTCAGGAATCACAGGTTTCTAAATCCTAAATAAGGGTGTGATACAACAAAGGAAAATCTAGTTAAGTGTGAAACTTCTGCTCAAAGAACTGAAAAATTGAAAAACCTTAGAAGGGATGAATAAATAGTAGGCAAAAAAGTAAAGAGAAATAAAAAGTTTAACGTATATTACAGTATCGTACAAAAAAGTGCAAGACTGAGTCGAGGTGCTGTTTTCAGTGGCAGCTCTTCCAAAAGCTGTTATTTTAAGCAAATTATAACCTCTGAGACTCTCTTCATCCAAGAAACCATGGGATTGGATGAGATACTCTTGAGAACCCCTGCCAAATCGAAAAAATTCTAAAGTACCCTTTGATATAAAATATAAAATTCCACAGAAGTATGAAGATGTTACTACACACAATTGACACCATGGCTTAAGTCTATTTCGAATGAAATAATGAAAGCTAGATTATACAATATTTCAGAAAAGTAGAAAGAGTTGGGGGTCCACTGCTTTTCTTAGTTTGCCTGATGTTTGAGTAGACACTGGTTAGCCTTCGGGCCACAAAATAGAGAATGACCAACATAAACTTTTATGCCACAACTTTTCTCAAAATGAGAAAAACATTTCTAAAAGAGGGCCCATTAAACACTTAAGATTCTCTCCCTGGGTTTGAAAAAGATTTTTTCTAAAACATTATAACATTCATATACAATTATGATTACGGTGTTGTGAATTCTCAACTATGTAGATGTGGATTACTCACTTTTTAAGATTACTCTCAGCAAATTTTTAATCCAAGTTGGCTTCCTCCTGCTACCCAAAGTACTTCTTGAAGCCACCAGCTTCTACCATTAGTAAAGAATTTATCTTAATAGAAGCCTAAGTAAAATACAATCAGGAAAGTAAATCTAGAAAAACATTACATAATGCATCCCAAGTAAAATGTTTGAAACATTTAACATTTTGGGATAACTGGATCTATACAGCGAATGTTCTATTTTCATGGGTAAAGTATATCTAAACTTTTTTAAAGAGAACTATGGATACATAGGGATAATCTACGTTAACACTACACATTCTAATTAGAATTCCACAATGTACCTGAGTTCTAAAACCATATATTTAAGCCATCATATACATCATTTATTCATAAAATTAATTTTATAAGCACATAAATTGCCAAATTTTCTGTCACAGTAAATGTTTCATTATCATTTTGAGAGGGTATTTTTAAATATTAACAGCAAGTTCTGTTGGTGTAAGTCCTTTTTTATTCTTCTCAATTCTTTAAAGCTTTGTTATTGGGCAAGATTTTGTCACTCTATATTTTAGAGGGAAAAAGTGAACATATCCACCTCACTCTACTCAGGATAGTTTTTCCAAGTACAGTACAATCAATCAACTAACTTGATCATCATTTTCAGGCAATTACTGACCTTTTTTATTTCATAGCACAACCTATCATTTATGCTTCCTTTAAAAAAATTGGCTCCTTTGATTATGAAGGTAAAGATGCTGGTTCTCACGCAAAAAATTTTTAGTTTCTACTGTCAGATTTTACTTAAAGAGCATCAAACTATATGTATGATTCTTGTCAAAGTTTTCAAATTTCACTTTTTCACAATGCCAAATCCATTTGAGATTCTAGGACAAAACCTGTGAATCCACATTACATATTGAAGATTAAGAAAATCTAGTATGTTTACTAAATTTCAATTAGGATTTGGACCTAAATGCAATGTTCACACCATAAAATTTCCCATACATTCTATACATGTAGGAAGCTTATTTATATTACTCTGCAAATATAGATTATGTATTTAATGACTTAATCACATTCCATAGATTGGATTTGGGGGTGTTTTTAAAGTGTTGAGTGTTTAATGTTTATTTTTGTAATCCAACAACTTTATCCAAAAATGCAGAAAATTTTTCTGGCTGGCCAGGAGGATAACATTTCAGTGTTGATAAGTCCATTGACTGTAACAGCCCAGGAAGCGTGCTAAAACAAAAGAAGAAAAATATTAGGTAACAAGGGAGAATATTCCATAATTCATCTGCTGTCCACTTGATGACTAAAGCTAACTTCCAAGAATACAGTGATGCTTCAGAAACCATACAGGTGAATTTTTATGTGTTATAGGCATATACACTAAAATTATTACAAGAAGTACTATAAAACATCGATATGCATTCAACAGATACTTTATCTCTTAATTCAACTGAAATATTTCAGAAATGTTATTTCAGGAAAAATACATTCACATGGCTTTGTAATACTTAGAACTAGGCAGAAATGACAACATGAAACTTCTCTAAACTGGGTAAATATGACAACATGAAATTATTACTTCAGAAATTTATTTACATTGGCCATCTAAATTAGAAGAGAACTACCACTACCCAGACTAGGCTTGGGGAACAGAAATGATTTGCCCAAAATGAAAATAAAACCAATTATTGATTCTTAATACTTTCATGTTTGACTTCCCTGAACTATAAGAATTCTAAATGAATAAACTGGAATGGATGAAATGTGGTATTTATATGTAATGGAATACTACTCTGCCTTAAAGGATAAACGAGTTATTTGTAGGAAAATGGATGCACCTTGAGACCATAATGTTAAGCGAAATAAATCAGACACACAAGCTTAAATATCACGTGGTTTCTCTTATATGAGAAACCCAAACTATAAAGAAAGAGCAAAATAAAAGATAGATAATAGGAAACAAGGAGATAGATCTTTTGCAAAAAGGAAGAGGACCAAGAGGTAAAGGGAGCGGGGTGGGAGCAGGGAAAGGAATGAAAAAAGAATTCAGATGTGTTATGTAAATGTATCACTTCCCCATGATGAATGTGGTCACTGTGTTACAAACATGTACTAATAAAAAGAATAAACGAACGAATTGGAGACTTGTATAGTTTCCTTTTCAGCCGGAGTAAAAAGTCAGGATGTGTTTATAAAAATCAATGTTTTTCCTTTCATGACATATGAGGTACGATAAAAATGCAGCAAATGTTCACTTTTTAAAAAATTACACTAAAAGACACTGTCATTAATCCCTTTCAAAATACTCTCCCTTACTCTCAACACTCTTATCCCATCATTATTGCCACTTTCTAAAGAAGTTCTGGAAGTTATCTTTTGGGTCTTTAGTTGAACTGTCCTGGCTGCCTCGATGTCTCAAATCAATGTAAAACATTTACTTTTCATGGCTATTCTGACTTTGTAAAGGAGCCAGAAATTGTACAGTGCCAGATTCAAATGAGAACATGCTGTAATGTTTTTATAAGCCTGCCTTTACATTGGATGGCATTTGGCAACAGCATTCACCATTATTTTTTTAATCACTCCTCCCAGAGATACTCAAAGAAGACCTCCAGAACTGCTTCAGAAAGCAGTGAGGAAGATGGAATTAACTGTGTTCAAAGTGAGGGGGAGTGTTTTGAAGAAGATTAAGGGCAATGTGTCTTAGTGTAATAAATTTCCTTTAAATAGTCACTATATATTTGGATTTTCCCCTGTATCACATAAAAGCTAACTTAACATTTTTAATGAAAATACTCACAAAAGCATCTAGAAACATTGCCCTGCATACAGCAGTTAGGAAGGTGGGAATCTAATACTCTCTAGAAAATAATGTCAACTCATAACAGTATCAGCCACCCATGGGCAGCTATGCCCATCATCTGAAACATGCATAATCTTAATTATATAGCTTTTCTTCTGAAGTCTTGTAATATTTCACAACACCGGCTTCTATATTATGCAGAAACACCCTGACATTCCCTCTCTTCTTCCATCAGTACAGGGATGAAGACAGCAACAATTTTACACCTCAAACAATCAGTGAATCTGTCTCCTTCCAATTAGTATAGGAATCTTTTTTTTTTTTTTGCACTGATGCATATAGACTGCCTAGAAAAATGTCTGGCACATAATAGGTGCTGAAAAATATCTAATGAACAAATAAGTATTTACTGAGAGCCTAAAGAACAGAATTAGAAAAATTAAAAGCTTATTATGTCCTAAATAGTTTCTTCTAGGAATTGCTATTTTAAAATTAATTTTAACTTATTATAACATTAAAATACATATATAAAATTAATACTTCATCAAGTATTTAGCTTTTCAAACACCAAATTAGGATAGGTTTTAAAGTCAATTGGGAATTACTGACCTGGCCCTTTGGCAAGCTTCTAGTGTCTCAAGGAAGAACTAACAGAAAACAAACCAGCACTTTTCTTCATCCTTCTATTGTGATGTTGATCAGTTCTTGTTGAATTCTAATATACCTCTAGAAAATAATATTCCTTACCATAAAGAAATTCTCTGCTTACAAGGCTCCAGTGAATTCTCATTACACATAGAATCAGAATTATTACATGAGCTATGCCCTCCCAGCCTTTCTACTATACTCTCCCTTGCTCACTATGCTCCTGCCACAATAACCTTACCTGTTTCTCAACCATACCAGACCCCAAGTTCAATTTAACTTAGGCTTTTATAATTGCTATTCCTCTACCTCTTAGAGCTTCACATGACTGGCTCTTCCCTGTAATTCAGGTCCCACTTCAAATGTCATGTACCTTGTCAAGCCTTCCCTGATGGTTCTGCCCGATTAGTGTCCAGCCCAGCTATCACACCACCTTTACTTTCTTTATAGCATTACTCTGCCGCGTGAAATTCCACCACTAGAATATAAGTACCAGAGGGGCTGGGGATTTAGCTCAGCGATTAGAGTGCTTGCCTTGCAAGCACAAGGGCCTGAGTTCGATCCCCGGCACCAAAAACAACAACAACAACAAAAAAAAAAACATAGTCACATAGAATATAAGTACCAGGAGAGCATGGACTATATCCCTAGCACTTAAAACAGTACCTGCTATATTTTAGTTGCAACTGGATAAATGAGTACACTAAATTTAGAGATTCCAAAGGATTTTAAGGGAAAAACCTTAATCAAATGCTTTTATTGAATACTGAAAATATAAATAGTGAACTCAAAAAGTAGTTTCTCAGAAACATGTACACCTCTATGAACACACACATACTCACATGCTCTCAGATAGTCACATGCAAAGAGACAGCCACAGATTGAAGTCAAAGTGAAAGACAAACAAATGGAAAGCTTTTATAAGAAAATCAAAGTATGTTTGTTAAGGGTTAGAAAATAAGAAGCAAAAGAGACAAATTGGGTTAGCTAAGTGAATAAGAACAGCTAGGGAGGAACCTGGGCAAGGTCAAATAATCAGTCTCTAGTATACCTGCAGGTACAGTAGAAGAGATGACCCTCTTCGTGTAGCTGCTTTGCCAATTCCAGCTGATGATTGTTCATCAACTTTTCATTTATAACTACCACAAGTGGCTTGCCTTTTTCCAGAGTCTCCAAACAGCTTCCTGCACCTACATAAATAAATCTGTTAATACAATTTTTTAAAAAGTAAAAGTGCTCTACCAAGCTTTATAGTTAGAACTCTCAGACCCTTCAATTATACATTCAAACCAGACCTTTCAATTGTACATTCAAAAAAGACAGAAGCATACTTAACACTCTATTACAAACCTGACTTAAAATATATTTTTTAATCATTGCTGACCATATGGCCTATAATTCAGTGCCATGCTACCTGCTCACTAGTGGTATCTTTGAGCATGGCCTTGAATCCAAGTAAGATTCAAGTTCAACATACTATACACAAAACTACATAATGTGTATTGTCAACTTCTACATCCTCGGACTCAATAATGGTGGACTGAAAATATTAAGGAAAAAAACATTTATACTAAATAAGCAGTATTTAGTCATTTGGTCATTATTCCCTAAATAATTCAGTGTAATAACTACTTTTTGGTCATTATTCCCTAAATAATTCAGTGTAACAACTACCTCATGGTGTTTTTACCATATCACATAAGAAATCTAGCAATGACTTAAAAGTATGCACCAGCATGTGCACAGATCATGGGCACATATTAGGTCATTTTATATAAGGAGCTTTGGCATCCCCAATTTTGTATCCTCAGGTGTCCTGGAAGCAAACCAAGAGGCAATTGTACTTTACTTCTATTCAAACACAAGTACAAAAAGCAAGCTTCCAACAGTGACAGGCACCAATTAAACCCCTATGAGTCTACCTGTGAGGTACCACCCCCATGACAGTTAAGGGTACAGCTCCATGAACATATATACATGTAACATTAGAATCCATTCAATTTTGAAATCAAAAGTCATCTAGATATTTTAAGTGGGAGTAAAGAAGCTGTTGAGTACATAAAATCCTTTTTTGGGTATCCTATGCTAGGATAAGTAGTTAAGAACACATTTCCAGTACTAGATTGTTATCTGTTCACCATTTACCTGCTGGGCATGTTACTTAACCTCTCTATCTCAGTTTCCTCGTCTTTAAAATAGAGATACTAATAGTATTTAGTTCATGGGATTGTTTGGCAGGATTAAATCAGTTAAAACACAAAGCATTAGAGCAGTGCCAAAAGTTCTGTTTGCTATTATGTTATACATTTTTAAATTACTAACCTGTTGGTAATTCTGTTTCTAAGGACTAGTCTCTCCTTGAAATAGAGTCTAAAAACCAAGAAACACTCCCCCACACCCACCCACACACAGAGTGGTTAAAATTGCAATGCTCTCCAAAAAGCTATTCTTCTAAAAGTACTGGAAGTTTCACTAGGTACTTGTAAAGGTACTGAAGATCATTTGGGTGGGTCTCTAAAGAGTACGTGGTTGTTAGATTATTTTTTACCGAGTTTATTTCACATTCACACTTAATAGAAATGTAAAAACAACTCTCAAAGCCAATTTCTCTATGACCAATTCGACCAATCAGCAGGCTAAATATTCCTTTCAGACCTAAGCCCACGTACTAATTTCAGGTTGACGATTCGTTACACATGTCATTAAGAAAATTACCTTGCCCCTCTGTATTTAGGGTTTCTTATTGTAAAAAGGTGAGCTACAGAGATTAATTTCCCATCCTTCTCTTACTCAAAAATACTAAATTCTCTCCACCAAAGTTCTCAATTGTTGTAGTCAAATAATTATATTCAACAAGAGTACCGTGAATTTATTCCGAGAAATACACTTAATGATTTTATTTTACCACGAAAAAGTTCAAGTATCAGTTACTTTTTTCTTATCAAAGGCTGAATCCTGAGATTCTAAAACATTTACCTGCGTGACTAATAACAAGATCTGCTTTCTGAAGGTCTTCTTGCAAGGAATCCTTGTACCTGTACACGTCCAGAGTAAAGGACTCAGTGCTGAAGGGTTCGGGTACCACCGTTCCTCTACCAATTTGGAGAGTAAGTCGGCTATAACCGAGGCTCTTGAAGATCTAAAACAGGAAATAAGAAAACGCGCGGGCCTTTTAAATTGGCTTCTGTAAGAACGGCAGTACCAACAAACCTTAAAGTTGGTCTTCAGACCGGAGTGTGCGCGGGCGAACAGCCCAGCCGCGGCCGACTTCAGTCAGTTTTCAAAACGAACGCTCCTCTCCCGTCCCCGCCCCGCACGGAACCTCGAAAGCCCCAAAGCATCTAAGGACCCGGCTCACAGAGTCAGCAAAGAACAGGTGCCGCTAAAATGAGAGCCCAAAAAGACCTGAAAGGGCGACGCAAACTAGGGGGAACCAGGTCTGGCTCGGACTCACGAGTCGAGCGCGGAGAAGCGCGAGGCCGCCTGAGGAGAAGCGGCGCGCCGGGGCCGCCGTCCGCGAAGCTAAAGGCAGGGGTGAAGCGGGGCGTCCGCAGCGGCGCTCGCAACTTTCTCTCAGAGCCTGAGCCCGAGCCGGAGTTCGCAGGGGCGGAGCCCGTGGAGGGAGGGGCGGAGCCCGTGGAGGGAGGGGCGGAGCCCGTGGAGGGAGGGGCGGAGCCCGTGGAGGGGCGGAGCCCGTGGGGGTGGGGCCGGGGCGGACAATCGCCGAGAAAAGTCTGAGGGAAGGAGGAGCCAGGAGAGGAAAGGGAGGGGCGGCCGGAGAGGCGGCGGGGGAGCGGGAAGAGGGGGCGCGGCGGGGCGGGGCGGGGCGGGGCCGGCGAGGGGACCGCAGCACCTGAGGTGGAGCTGTGACGATTTCTCTGGGAACGCGGCGCTCGAGCTAAGCTAGCGAGGCTAGCGGAAAAGCCCGAGGCGGCGAGCGGCGAGAAAAGCGCGACGAGGCGAGCCGCGCCCTCTCGCCTCCCCCACTCACGTGGATAGTCTCCTGCGCCGACACACGTGCGACAAGCTCGTCAAAACTGGTGGTCCCCACAGTAACAAACACGCACTTCATCGCGGGGGGTTCGTAACGCCGAATCGCGAGGCCCGGATGTGACGCAGCAGGGGCCACGGGCCACCGCGCTCCGGAAGACGCGGAAGTCCGTGGCGGCGATGTACTGGTGGCGGGACGCAGGTTGTTACGGGTGGGGGTGGGGCCGAAAACTGCTAACTGTCCGCGAGCCAGCCCTACTTCTAAACTGGGCGTGGCCATCTTGCGGCCCCGGGATGAATCACTGGGTTTGCCTGCGCCCCACAGAGAATTGCCTTGGGCCACGTATAGAACATCCAATATGGTTATATAACAAAACTTCCTTTTCAAAAAATATTTTTATTATAGCACAGGCATGTTCAAGGGCGAGCCGCTGCCTGGAGAGGGCTCTTAGCCCTTGGCATGTAGGAGCCCCAGAGACCTTCATCATAAGCGGGTGTATTTTTTTTTTTCAGAAATAACAGTTTTTTAAAAACGAGAACACCTTGGGTATTGTGCTGGCATCACTATATGACTACAACATGTGCTGTAGAAGCAAGCCCTAAAACTCCTCATGAATGGCTCCGTAAATTCCTTTTGGCTCAGGGAAAGCATTTAATTGTTTGAAATCGTTTGTATGTCACTTGAATTTGAGGTGCCTACTTCAAATCCTTTCTTCTTCCATAGACAGCTTTTCATTTCCTGTTTTGTCTTACAGGCTTTTGTTTGTTTGTTTGTTTTGAGACAAGGTCTCCTCTTGCTATTATTCCAAGGCTGGCCTTGAACTCACTGTATAACTTCAACTGGCCTCAAACTCGCTAGAATCCTCCTGCCTCAGCCTCAGAAGTGCTGGGATTATAGGCATGCGCCACCACGCCAGGCTCTTACAGTCTATTTTTGACTTTCCTTCCCCAAGAAGTGTTGGCAGACAACCGATCAGAAACTGAGGACCCCAAAATATTGTAGACAAAAATGTGGTTTGCAAACCCATGTGCAGCTACTAGATCTTTCATTAAACTAGCATTGGCAGTGGCTTGGATTTTGATAGGATGGGCCTCTATAGACTTTTGTCTTATTTGTTCTTACAGTTTAAATCGTTTGCTTAGGGGCTGAGGATTTAGCTCAGTGGTTAAAGTGCTTGCAAGGGACCTGCGTTCAATCCCCAGCACCAAATAAATAAATAAATAAATAAAAATAAATCGTTTGCTTAAGTGTGCTTTTTCTTCTATACTGGGGGCTGAATCCTGGGCTTACTAGGCAAGTGCCATATCCAACAGCTACATCCCCAGCCCTTAGATGTGCTTGTGATTTAAAGTTTTGATTTATATTTACAGCATAATAGCAACTTTTTCTCCCGAGCTAAAACGGAGCTATATACTCGAAAAAAAATGTATTGATGCATTTTAAAGACAAACCACTCTAAATCCAGAATAGAAAAAAAAAAGTTTTTAATTTCCATCTTAACTAAAAATCTCCGTGATCTAAATGAACAAATTAAAGACAATATAATTAGATGAACAAGACAGACCATTGATAACACTCAGGCTACAACAAAGTTCTTGGGGAAATTGAGAGTAAGTGTCTCTGTCTTACAAACTGAGTCATTACAAAGACAAAAATATACCTCTAAAAACTATTTAAAGCCCGCTATTTATCTCAGAAGACCTGCAGGTACTGTAAAAGCCTCAAGACATTGGAGCCAGGCACAGTGATGCATACGGCAGCTGTACTCTCAGCTACTGGGTGACTGAAGCAGGAGAATACCAAGTTGGAGGCTAACCTGGGCAATTCAGCAAGACAGACCCTGTTTCAATATTTAAAGGAAAAAAAAATTTAAAGGAAAAAAGAGCTGCGGATATAGGGCATACCTGGGTTCCATCCCCAGTACTGGAAACAAAGATCTGGACCTTGGACCTGGACTTGCCCTTAAAAAGAAAAAAAGAAAATATAAATAGTAATTTCATAGACAAATATATCTCCCAAAACTCTTTGATGAAAAAACATACTGTATTTCGCTATTACCTTGTGATGTAAACTCACTACCAGCTGTGTGTGTGTGTGTGTGTGTGTGTGTGTGTGTGTGTGTGTGTGTGTGTCTACCTACACAGTGCTAGGACTCAAACCTCAGGTTCACCATGATGGGCAAGTGCTCTACTACTGAACTCTACCCCCAGCCATCAAGTCTTTTCTGAAAAATTACTCCTTTTGAAATGCAATCTTCGAGAAGAACGAGATAGAGACAGATAAATATGAAAAAGAAAAAGAGGGGGAAAAATCCTAGTTTTTGTTATTGGCTCCAGATAAAACCTGATAATGAGATCCTTTTTTCTTAACAGCTCTTTGGTCAATTCTCTTTTAATTCGAAGTTGATATTCAGGTTAGGTGTATATTTCTGAGGCCTCTCTTTTTTTCTGTTGGGTCTAAGTGTCTATAAATTGGAAAGCTTTTGTATTTGTCTCATGACTAAAATTTTAAAATAAAAACCAAGATATTTTGGGGATTTTTATGAGTATGTGTGTACATATATGTGTGGTATGTTTATGTCTATAGTGTCTGAATACTGTCTGCAATGGATCAAATTGGAAGCACTTATAAATGACCCGCATATATTTGTTAATATGATTTTAGTACAATTTGGTGAATATATTATTGATCTAATTAAACATATCTATTAACATTAAATACCATACATATTTTCATCTCTAGTAGGTGTTTAAGATAATAAAAATTGTGAATTTGACCTAAAAAAATTCAGTAGACATAAATAAGACTTAAAAAATATATATTTAACCATAATTGTTTCACAATATGTTTACTTAAATAGGTTTTCCAAATCTCTTTGGTAACTACACCTTTACATTTTTGCTAAGCTAAATTAATTGATGAATATTCATTAAATATCTAGACCATTTCCAAATAAGATAAAATATTAAACCAGTAGTCGATAAGAGTAATTTGAGTTTATCAACTTAAAACTTCTTACAAAGGAACTAAACATAGTAGAGTATTTAAATAAACATTAAAAAACAATATTTGGTAGGAACATATTTCTACAAAAGGATTATAAAGTGATGTTAATCTACGGAATGCTGATTCACAATTTTTAAGAGTTAAAATTCTCAAGTAGCCGTGGCGGTCCTGTGTCCCAGCACTCTGGAACACTAAGGCAGGAAGGATTGCAAGTTCAAGCCCAGCCTGGGCAACTTAACAATTTAGGAGACCCTGTCTTGAGATTAAAAAAAAATTTAAGAAGGAGCTAGGGATGTTGCTCAGTGCTTAGGAGAGGGATTCAATCCCTACTGCAGGAAAAAAAAAAGTTAAAATTCTAATTGATAATATGTGATTAAAACTACAAACAAATCAAGGTAACAACTCTGTATACAAAAGTATACAAGAAAAATGACATTTTAATAAGAAAACTACAAAATACAAGTACGTGGTTTTTGTTAGAAAGTAATTTTGTCTAGAGATTTTTTTGTTTTAATTGTGGTGGGAAGTGGGGAGTGAAACCAAGCTGTGGGTATGATAGGCAGGCGTTCTGCCACAGAGCTACACTCACCAGGCCTAGTTTAGAGGTTAAGTTTATTTCAAAAAGAAGAAGTTGTAAAGGATTTATAAAAGATAAATCTTCCAAAAAGAATTTTATGTGTTACAAAGTTGGTTACAGTTTTTAAAAATTGTCTTTCTAAAAATTGGACATTAAAAAGTATACTGCTATAAAACTAATTTTTTTCTCTCCTTTAAACGTGAGTTTTGTAGAGTATCAATAAAAAGCAATAAAGTACTTGTTCAACTTTTGAATGAACTGCAAAAGGTGAAGGATATTCTGTGTGCAACATGTTATCTTTATTAATAGGTCCTTTGAGAAAATTACCTTTTCTCTCTTAAAGAGTTAAGATTCTTCCTGTACTTTTAAAATTTTTAAATTATCACTCAAGTTAAGTGAATGGCTATTATTTTACCGTGGCCTGTGATCCTTTTTTTTTTTTTTTTTTAAGTGATGGGGTGGTTCTATGTTGCCCAGGCTGGCAATGAACTCCTGGTATCAAGTGATCCTCCTGCCTCAGCCTCCTGAGTATCTAGATATTACAGGTTCATACCAACATACCTGGCCTATGATCCTATTTTCATCAGGTGTTTTAAACCTTTGATATTTGACAAACTTGCCAAAATCAAATTCTTTATTAAATACTTTAGAATTCGAACTAACTTTGAACATTTTAGAGGGCTCCTAGAAATCCAAGGGGATGTATTTAACTAGTCTTATTGGATGAATTAAAATATGGGAGGTAATGTGAAATAAATTGTTTCATCTTTATTTATAAATAGGTTATTATCTATTCAAAAATTTTAGGATTCTTAAAACCTGATGTACCTTGATATATATTATTCATCCTAATTCCAGCAAAGTAACCTTAAATAGAGTCTACATGGTCAATCATTATTCTTTCTGGAGCTATGTAAATAAATAATCAAGAACCCGGCCCAGACTAAAACTTGTACAAATAAATTGATTTTAATGTGTTTATCTTGGTTTAAAAAAAAGGGACTAGAAAGAGAAAATTATGTTTTGAAAGAAAATTAGGTACAGCTATTATTAAATTTTATTCCTGTTCATTTTTTTTGGTCCTATTCATTGTTTTTGAGATTTTGTTATTTACACAAAATTTGGAATAATCCTGAATTTTTAGTTTCCTTTTTAATCTCTCTGCAGCTCTCCAAAATATACAGTATGATCAAAAAATATGGTTGATGTTTAAATTAAAAAACATTTATTACAGTAAAAGACACTGCCATTGATCCCTTTCAAAAAACCCCTCATTTTGAGCAACATCCCATTGTATGTGCCACTTTCTGAAGCAGTTCTGGAAGTCCTCTTTAGTATTTTTTAATTGCACTGTCATAGCTACCTTAATGTCCTGAATTGATTGAATACATTTATCTTTCATGGTCATTTTGACTTTTGGTTAGAGCTAGAAGTTGCACAGTGCCAAATCCAGTGAACAAGGTCTCAGGATACACCGTAATGTTCTTACCCAAGTTTGTTTTCCCTTGATGGGAGTTGGCAGCAGCACTCACTGTAAATTTGATCACATCTTTGATAGTCATGAAAGAGGGCTTCCAGAAGTACTTCAGAAAATGGCAAGAACGATGGCATATGTGTGGATGAAGTGTGGTACAGTATTTTATGGGGAGTCAATGGCAGTATGTTTCTTATTGTAGTAAGTTTTTAAAAATCTGAACACTCACTGCATATTTTGATTACACCTCATAATGCTTTCAGTGTTCTCCCACCTTTCTGATTTAAAATCACTAAAAATTAAAACTGGACCTTCCTTAAAGCCCTACGAGGTACAGCGAGAAAAGTTTGTGTAAATTTATTAAAAAATCATGCTACCAATTTATAATCTGTCTTTTTGCCTATTAGTGTATGGACTATTTAAAGAAGTCATTGGAAGATTTGATGCAAACTGTAGTCCAGGAAAGTGTCAGATTACCACTGTCTCTACTCAATCTAAAGAGACTTTGGGCCAGTATCTAGGAATGTTCCCAGATGACAGCCTTTTAGACTGATACTAGTTGTTCAGACTGCTTCAAACAGTAATCTTTTTCTTTCGCTTCTGGAGAAATATTCCTATTTGTTTACTTATACTACGTAGAGTCCTAACTTCAATAGTGTTGGCAATAAGCCCCAGACTCAATTTGTTGGTACAGAAATAAAGCACTCGGACCCTAAGAAATCTCGAGAAGGCAAGTTGACTTCTGCAGAAGGGAGCAGCAAGAGGCTCCTTTCATCCCCGACACGTGAGAAGCAGCTGACCTTTTTCCCTATTGGCTGGGTCGAAGGTTTACACTCTATCCTGATTGGCTAGTCTAGGTGGTGTGAGGGGGAGGGCCTGAAGGGTTGCTGGGCAGAGTTGCTAAAACGGCATTGGAGGGGTTGGGGGCACAAGGAACAGAAAGTCCTTGGCTGTGTTCAGATGTTTCTTGTATCTGTAACAACTGCAGCCCTGGTGTGTGGAGTGGGGGAGGGCAGCCTAGGGTGAGCTAGAGTTAAAGATGGAAGTGTATCCTTTGATAGAAGAGACAGGGCTGCGGTTTCTCATAGTGCACACCTATAACCCCGACACTCTGGGAGGCTGAGGCAGGAGAATTTCCAATTAAAGCCCAGAATGGACAATTTAGCAACTTAGCGAGACCCTTTATCAAAACATAAAGAACTGGGGATGTGTATCTCTGTGTGAAGACCCTAGGTTCAATCCTGTAGTACTGCAAAAGACAAAAACAAAATGAAAACCCTAGAAGTATGATCTATGACATCACACAGGCTTTCTTTCAAATGCTAAAGTGACTTTTGGTGTCTATTTCTTAAATTGATGGCCTTATCATAAGGGTTTAAGATAAGATACATGCAAAGACTATAACTGGGTCAATCTCTAAACTAATACAATATAATTGACTCAAATATCACCACGCACCTTCTATAGTTTTCCTTTCACATCTTTCATCTAATGGAACTCTCTAAATGTGACTTACCCTGTATTGAAGAATGATATTTGTCCTTTAGAGGACATGACAATAGGTCAAAATAGTGCACTAAGAAACCAGTCACTTGTGTCTACATATAGGCCAGTTACTTCAACTCTATCCCATGGATATCAGCCAGCCATTTTAGGATTATATATTGCTTGTTAATCATAAAAAGTGTGAATGGTTAAGCTTAATTGTCAATTTGATTGCATTAAGGAACTAGCAAAACACACTAGACAGTGTGTCTGGGTGGGTCATGGAGGCCTGACCTTAGAGTCTGTATCTGCTCCCTGGCTCCTTCCTCTCAGGCCTTATTCCCTTGTTCTGCTTGACAGCAATCATAAACTAATCAGCTTAGTTCTGTCAAACCCTTCCACCATGATCTTCCTGCATTGGAACCTGCCAACCATGGACAGAATCTACTGAAACAATGAGCAAAAATAAACCATACCATTTTTAAATTGCATGTGTCAGGTATTTGGTCTCAGAGACAAAAGCTGACTAATACAAGAAGTAGGGAGATCAGGCAAAGTGACACATGTAATCCCAGCACTCTGAGAGGCAGAGGCAGGAGGATCATAAGTCCAAGCCCCGACTGGACAACATTAGTGACTTACATAAACCCTGTCTCAAATTTAAAAGAAAAATATTTTTTTAATTTAAAAGAGGCTGGGAATATTGGTCAGTGCAAAGGACCTGGGTTAATTCAATTCCCAGTTCCGAAAAAAAAAGAAAAAGGAGCAAGTAGGACTACAGATGTAGCTTGGTGACATGTGCCTGGCTCTGGGTTTGATCCCCAGCACCACAAAAATAAATGAATAAATGAATAAATAAATATTTAAAAAAATAAAAATAAGAAAATAGAAAAAGAACATAGGCTCAAGTTAGAGCTGGACTAAAATCTTATCACTACTATTTTTGGGTTACTTCTTTAGAAATTAGTTCTCCAGAGCCTCATTTCTCAGCTTCAAGAAAAAGTAAAGAAAATCATGGTATAGAGATGGTACTGGGTTGCTTTAGTGGTACACCATCTGCCAATTTGTAGGTTTTTAACCCATCTCAATCAGATGTGAGGAATTTATTTTGAAAAAGTATGTACATTTTTGTCATTGTATAGTTGTCATGTCAATGTTTGCCCAAAAAACCCACAAAAAAACCCCTATCTACTTTCCACTCCAAAGCTTTCAATTAACGCTACCATGTTTGCATGAAAGAACCTACATAAAAAGTAGTTTTAAATAAATGAATGAGCAAACAAATACATAAAATATCAATTTGATATAAATGTACTAATTATTGCTGGAAGTATGAAATTGCAATTGCAGATGTGTTGATAGGTACTTCTGACTCAGGATAAAATTTCCTTGTCAGGAAGATGATGCAAATAGTTTTGTGTGTCAAAAAAAAAACCTTAGAAATTAGGACAATGAGCTCTGAAAAACAAATAACAAAAATACTCTAGTGACAATGCACAAACTGATGCTGATAATGCATGTGAATAATTAAAGCAAAATTACTTCAGAAAATGAAGAGGGAAAACAGTACAGCTAAATTAGTATATTTATATAATGTTCTTTTTTTTTAAAAACAGAAACAAAGCTTTTTTTTTTTTTTTTTTTGGTCCTGGGGATCGAACTCAGGGCCTTGTACTTGCAAGGCAAACACTCTAGGCACTGAGCTAAATCCCTAGCCACTATATATAATGTTCTTTTAAATAATTAATTGATACAGTGAAATTTTAAATGTCAAAAGTAGGTATTTGAATCATTCATCTATAACCTTAAAAGCTTTTCTAATCTAGTTGACAAAAAAGTTTTTAGTAACTTCTCACCAAAGTTTTCTTGTATTTAAGGATGTATAACATGTGCTGATAACTACTAGTTTATCTCTAGTTTAACCCTTTCTCTTGAATTTCAGACTCGTACATCAAGTTACCTTCTTGACTACCATATTTCACAAGAGAGAGTGGAGGCAAGTGGTTACAGACTGAGGGTTAAACAGGCAAGGTTCAATTCCTGACTCTATCACTTACCAGTTCTTTACTGTTTCTCTGAGCCTCAGTTTCTTCATCTGTAAAGTGGTGACAAAACAGGACTGACGCCATAGAGTTACTGTGAAAATTAAATGAGAGGTATGACAAACCCACTTGGCTGAAAGGAGTCTAGTAAACACTCAATAAATTATACATTCTATTAAAAGAAACATGCACACATATCTCTTTGAAACTAGCAATTTTTTTTCCTAGTGTGCCATAGCTGGCAGTCCTTCTTGTAGACTTGTACTTGAATTGATTTTAATGGTGTTTTGTAAATGTTGTAGAAGATCAGCATGTGTGAAGAAGTCATTAAAAAAACCATGCATTTCATGTATTTGGTATGTTAGCTACACAAATGATTCTATTTGCATTGCAAAGTGGCGAAACGAAAAATACTTGTGTTGTTCATTTGGCATTTGTCCCCTAATACCATAGAAAGTTTAGTAGTTATTTTGCATATGTCTTATCTTCAACACTGGAGTCTGAGCATCTTAATAAAATGAACAGTATCTTAGACATTTTTATGTCTTATCCACAAGGACTATTGTATTTATGCATTGGTCAAAGTATTTAGTAAAATCAACTAGATAAGTAAGAATGAGATCTAACTAGATCTTTTTATAATGAAAATGAATAATGGAAATTCTTCATCTTAAATAATCTGCAGGCTCAAATATTTGTGACTAGTCTTCTAGAGATTTAAATTCTTTTTTCCTCTGTACATTATGTCCTTTGACCAGTTTTATACATGTCCCTGACCTGTGCATTCTTGATAATTTGTTTGACTGAATATGTATTAAGTTATCACAGGCAGATAATATTTAGGAGTTTTGTAAAGGTTTGGTTGCTTGGAAAGATCAACCATATTGCTTTTAAAATAGGCATTAAAATTATAGTAATGTTGCATCAGCATTTTCTTCTCTCCTTTTATTCTTTCTTCACTTCCAAAGTATCTGATGGTATATTTTTCAAAACCTGAACTGCGTGTTGTCTGAACGTGTATTACAAATGCTAAATCAAAGCTTCTGTTTGTAGTTCCAATCATTAATCTTCAAATTCAAGTACCTAATAAGATGAACTATTTAATATTAAAATAATGAAGGAACCCAAAAGCAAGCATAGTGTTTAAAATTATGCTATGAATAGAAGAAAGTCTAGAGCAGAATTTAAGAAAGATAGGGTGGAGAGGAAAAGCAAATGAGAACATTCTGAAACTTTGGTGACATTCTCCCTCCACCTTCCTCCTTACCCTTCTGTCCTTTCATCTTTACTCTTTAAATTCATTTGTCATGGATAAAGAAAATATGGTATTTATATACGCTGGAGTACTATTCTGCCATAAAGAAGTATAAATGTGAGTCATTTGTAGGAAAATGGCTGCACCTTGAGATCATGATATTAAGTAAAATAAATCAGACACACAACCTGAAATATTGGATGGTTTCTCTTACATGAGAAATCTGAAATATAAGTCAAAGAACAAAATAAAAGATAGATAATAGGAAACAGGGAGACAAGTCTTTTGCAAAAGGGAAGGGGACCAAGAGATGGAAAGAGATAGGGAGGAGAGAAGGGGATGAAAAAAAGAGTTGAGGTATGTTATGTACATGTACCAACTCCCCATGATGAATGTAATCACTATGTATGGCAAATATGTACTAATAAAAATGTTTTAAAAAAAGTTCATTTGTCCGATAATCACTAACCATTTACTGTTAAAAAATTCAAGAAAAGTGTTTACCACAGTTACTGGCATATAGTGAACAAAGATTAATGTTAATCATTATAATTATGTACAGCCCACTTCTTTTTTCTTAATTTTTATTTTAAACCAAGAACATGTATTGGTACATTTTACATACAATGGTCACATTCATCGCATTTATTTTGTACCTATACATGATGCATCTTGGTTACAGCCCACTTCTTTGCCCTTACTCTCTTTCCCCAATATTTCAGCTTGTGTGCATATAGGCTGTTTTTGAGTAGTCAGGGTTGAGACAGAGGACCATACAGATTTTAATACATGAGGTTTATCTGAATAATTGTTTTAAAAGTATCTTGAATTCGCTGATTTCATAAATCTACCTCAAACTTCTTGGTCTATTTCTCTAATCAGGTCCGACTAATCAGGTCTCTCTAGTCACTAAATTACATGCTTCTTTAGGTTCCTATTCAGGGCAATTAATTGCTAAAGGCAATTTGTCATACAAATACAATCTGTATTCAAAAAACACTGAACCACCCCATATATGAGTATTTGTTGACTTTGATTATCTATAATTTTTAGTATTTAAAAATTGATATGATCCAGTTTTCTGTGGCAACAGAATTTTATTTATCTTTTACATTTACTTATTTGTTTGTTTGAGATACTGGGGATTGAATCCAGGGACCTTCATATTGAGGTACATCCCCTTTTAAAATTTTATTTTGTCTTGAGACAGGGTCTTGATAAATTACTAAATTGCCCAGACTGAACTAGAATTTGCAATCCTCCTGCCTCAGTCTCCCAGAGTGCTGGGATTACAGGTATGCGCCAACACGCCTGACTGCTACAGACCTTTTGATTTCTCACAATTCACCAAATAGTTATACATGACTTAACTATTATAAAATTCTTTCACATTTCTCTGAAGTTTTAACTTACTGCTGCAAAATGAGTTTCTTAATCTCCCCCTGTTGTGTGCTTTTTGAGTGTCTCACTCTGTAATGCAGGCTGGCCTCAAACTCCTCTTGGCTCAGCATCCCAAGTGCTCACTCCCAGCCTCCACCCTTAATGTTATTGTTCTTTTACTATATAACTTTTCCATATAGGGTCTATTATAAGACTTCAAGTTGAACAAGGCAGATTAACACACATACATTTACCTTCTGTTGTCCCATGAAGCTTCACTTAAAATGACAACAATGGAATTTTTAAAATTTTTTCCAGTACATTAAGTTTACTCAGAAAACATTTTAAAAGTGTACACTTTTCCCTTTTTAAACAAAGTATGATACATTAGAAACCTCCAAAACAGAATACTTGACATTTACAATTTTCCTTCAGGAGAGAAAATGAGGAGTGGAGAAAGGGATGGCCTAACAAACTGTTGCTTTCCACTGTATTATTATTATAAATCTACAAACATGGTACTTAATAAAAGTACACACATGGTACTTAATAAAATTAAAATTTGGGCTTTCAACTGAATTATTTCCACAAACATGTTTGGACTTAATTATTCTGAGCTGTTTTGTATGTTCTAACCTAGAAATCACAATTTTCAAGATAGATAAAAATCCTCTTAAATACATTGGCACATTTGCCATTTACTCAATTCTTGAGTAATACGAAGAAAAATCCCTACCATGACCTATAGAGCATTGTTGAATTCTCCAATCTCATTGTATACCACTGGATCCTTTGCTTATTATGTTCCATATACACTGTCCTTTTTCATTTCTTTGTTCAAACAAGCAAAGCTCTTTCCCTGATGACTTGTCCATAACCTATTCATTCTGCCTGGAAGGTTATTCCCTCTCTGTCTTCTCCTGGTTGGTGCCTTATTTTTTAAACCTCGTCTTAAATGTCATCTCTGCAGAGAAGCTTCCCCTATTAAATCTAAAGTGGGTTCCTCAACACACCATTGTTATTGCCTCTTGCATGGCTATATTCTTTATTGCATTTTATCACAATTTATAAATCATATTTGCATATGTTTGTTCCCTCTGGACTGTAAATTGAAGGCTATACTTTCAGGGATCATTTCTATAGTTGGACTATAGGATCTCTAGTGCATACATGTATAGCAGAGGGACATGCATATAATGTTTAATGAATACGTTTGAACGACTGCTTTCATTAATATAGCCTTGTCTCTGACATTTATGAACAATGACATGTCATAATCTTACAGCAAAAATTAACAAAGATTGAAACAATCCAAAATAATACAACTTAGACATTTTGAAAATTTTAGTTCTTGAAAACTTTCAAATTATAACACTTCTTGTCTCACCTAAACATTTGCTTTTTATTATACAGTAGATTCTGATCAATCGCTGGAATTTTAGAACTTATTTATTAGAGGCTACACTCAGACTATACTCAGTCTCCTCAACTGAAGTATTTTATTATTTGTAGGCACTCATGTTGGTGCATGCCTATAATCCCAGCACCTGGGAGGCTGAGGCAGGAGGACTGCAAGTTCGAATCCAGTCTGGGCAATTTAACAAGACCCTGTCTCAAATTTTTACAAAAGGGCTGGGAAATGTAGTTCAATGTAAAGGCCTTAGGTTCAACCCCCTAATACTACCGCAAGAAAAATTTTTTTTTATCATTTGTACAAACCAGGGGGCTAATTAACAACATCACTAATCAGGAGAATAGATATAAAATCAGGTTCACATGAAGGTCTTTCTTGCAAAATATTTGACAATGGAATATGTAACTTAGTTTTGTACTTGCTGCAACAGAATTAAATGCTTGAAGTGACTTGCTCTGTACTCAACTGAATTTTACTTAAAGAGAGCATTTCATGGCTTCTTATATTTGTCATAGCCTGGGAAAGAATGTAAGGTAAAAATCATGAAGGTTCATTTTAATTATTTTAGTAATATTGTAGTTTTAATATCATTTGTAGTGTGATTTTCTATAAGCAGCAATTGCATGTATAGACGAGATTTTTTTTAATCTTAAATTTAAATCTGATAAAATGAGATTACCTATAATGTGTCTACTGCAATAGTTGGCACACTAGTTTCTTTCTCTTCCTCTTATGACCCAAGTACTGTACTAGTAAGACCAGTTATTATTCATTGTAATCTATTAAAATCATGCCAGCAATTTATAATCCATCTTTTTGCCTATTACTGTATGGACTACTTAAAGAAGTCATTAGAAGATTTGAAGCAGACTGTAATCCAGGAAAGTCTATCAGATTACCACTGTCTATACTCAATCTAAAGAGACTTTGAGCCAATATCTAGGAATGTTCCCAGATGACAGCCTTTTAGACTGATACTGGTTGTTCAGACTGCTCCAAACAGGGGTGTATGGAGGGAAGGGAGGGTTAAGTTTTGGCAAATTCTCTGCTTTCATAAAATATATTTATTATAATAATACAGAAAAGATACATAAAGTTTTGGTTAATGATAAAAAAATTTAAAAATAAATCTGAAGGCATCTCAAGGATTCTGTAATGTACCATGTTTAAAAGACTAAGAAGCAGCATTTCCATTTACTATTGCTTTAAAATCATACTGTCGTTTTTGCTTTTTATTAGAATGTGGATGCCATTGTTGCGGGCTGATCACTGAAGCACAGTATAGAGGAGCACTGGACAGAAATTTGGAAGATTGGGGTTGGGGATTTAGCTCAGTAGTAGAGCACTTGCCTACCACTTCAAGGCTCTGAGTTCAGGGCAAGGCCCTGCGTTCAAGCCCCAGCACACACACACACACACACACACACACACACACACACACACACCCCAAAAAGAAATTGGGAGGACTGGGTTCAGTTCAACTCTTAGCTATGCTACTGTGTTACCAGTATATCTCAGGCAAAATTACAATGTATTTGAGCCTTTACTTCCTGTTCATAAAAATTAAAAGGATTCCATGGCTTAATTCCAGTAGTCTACAAACCATGGATTAGCCTATAAAATAAAAAAGTAATCTATCATTGGGACAAAATAAAAACTAGACTTTATTTACCTTTGTAATCCTCTCAGGGCCCACTATAGTACTTAGTAACTTTTTTTTCCTAGTGCTGGAGATCAAACCCAGGGCCATCCATGTGCTAGGCAAATACCACTGAGCCATACCCTTAGCCCGACAAATGGGTTCCTATTGTGAGAAACTGCAGCAGTGTCTTTTCTACCAAAGGATATAAACAGGCGCGCTTTCATCTTTAACTCTAGTTCACCCTAGGCTGCCCTCCCCCACTCCACGCACCAGGGCTGCCGTTGTTACAGTTACAAGAAACATCTGAACACAGCCAAGAATTTCTGTTCCTCGTGCCCCCAACCTGCCCAATCCCCTTTTATGCAACCCTGCCCTTCAGGCCCTCCCCCTCACGCCACCTAGACTACCCAATCAGGATAGAGTGTGAACCTTCGACCCAGCCAATGGGGAAAAGGTCAGTTGCTTCTCACGTGTTAGGGATGGAAGGAGCCTGTTGCTGCCTGTGTGCTTGGCCTCTGGCCCTAGAGTGTGCTCACATCCTTCTGCAGAAGTAAACCTGCCTTCTCGAGGTTTCTCGGTGTCTGAGTGCTTTATTTCTGCACCAACAAATTGAGTCTAGTGCTTATTCCCAACAGCACCATCATACCTGGCTTTGTAAATGTGTTTAATAATGTAAAACAATTTAATTTAGCAAGATCTTGGTAAATTTAAAAATATTTATTAACTTCTAAACCTGAAGCTTCAATATACTCAGTTTCCTGGTACTTTTTTCATACCTCAGTTACAATGAACAGGTGATCATTCAGTCACTCAACAGGTACTCATTCAGTGTCAATAAAATGTACACTCAATATATGTTAAAAAAACTGTTTTCTAAAAATAGTAACATCGGCCTGCCTATAAAAAGTCGGCTTATATTGCCAAATGTTATTAGCTTTTAGAGAAAATCCACCAGATGGCAACCTCATCTGCATGTTAAACATGATGTGCAGTCCTCTGCAACCCATTAAAGGTCTCTTGAGCCAGATATTCCCTAATTAGTTGCTAATTTCTATAGCGATCCCAGTAAATGAGTACAGTACTAGGTAGTCACTTTCAAGTGATTGCTGGAAGGTGGAAGATGGGCACAGCTGGGACCTATTTAGCATGAAGGATGAAATACTTTCAGTAGCATTCTTTTTAAATAATACTGAGGACAAGAATATAGTCTATATTTCCATGTTGCTCTCTAAACACATTTCTGATTTGAAGCTAAAGGGAACCGTGTTTGTTTCTCCAGAGTACGAAACTGCAGACAGTATTATTTCCTTATGGGTCATAAATTATTCTAGTCAGTTCCCTTTTCCTTAATGGTAATCTGGTAGCCAGCTTGCTTTCTTAAAAAAACTATAATCTGTCTTCCTTATTTCTAAATCTGATGGTGTACAGAGAGTACTGCAGGGATATACAACATGGTCTTTATTGTTTTCTGTTTATAAACAACCTACCCTGAGGTACTAATTAAATGGAAAATATTGCACATATTTAGCAAATACTGCTGTGTTTTTCCATACAAATAAACGTGTTGTCAAGGTGAAAGTTGTTGCTAGGTTGGTTTTATAAGCTGTTAATTACTATATGTGTCATAGTAAATATTCTAGAAAAATAAAAAATGAATTTGTTACATATTTATTCCTCAGTAGGAGTTCTAATGACATCTGACATTTCATTAATCCATTTACATAGTAGAATATTTTACCCATATTAAAGAATGGCTGTGTGAAACATTTGTTTGAATTAGGTATCTAGGATACATAACAAATTGCCTATTTTTATTTTATTATAATTGACTCTTAATTTGTATCTGTATACAGATGCTCCTCAACTTACAATGGGGTTATGTTCTGAAACTATCATCAATTTAAAGTTCTTTTAATACACTTAATCTGCTGTATATCATGGTTTAGCAACATAATATTTTACAGAATATGTTTCCCTTGTGATTGCACGGCTAACTAGGAGTTGTATTTTGCTACCACAGCCCAGCATCAGGAGACGGTGTGGGATCAAATATTGCCAGCCTGAAGAAACATCAAAAAATCAAAATTCGAAGTACAGTTTTACTGAATTTATATTACTTTTGCATCACCAGTGAAGTCCATAAATCACAAGTCAAACTGCTACCATAAGTAGGAGATTGCATGTATTTTCTAAAATCCATGTAACTTGAAAAATGTTTTTTTTTTTTGTTTCCTGGGTATTTTGAAATAATTTTATTGGGCCGTATTTTATGTATAATTGACCCATTTCCAACATATAACTCGATGGTTTATAGTAAATTTAAGTCTCCTGGGCATTTAAAAAAGGGTATAGCTAAAAAAAATGGTATAGCTATGTTCGTATACTTTTTCTCGCTACATGGCAAGTACTTTTGATTCTGGCAGCTCATCAATCTTTGGTTCCTAACATGCCTGCTTTTATATATTGTTTATGAATGAAGGTCAGAAATCTGACTCTTGTGTCTAAAATTTTGTTAGTGTCAGTGCATCAGCGCTGCATCCTCTGGCTTGGAGGGAGGGGGGAGCAGACTGCAGACTTACATCATATTGGGGAGTTGGAATTTTGGCCTCATTTTCAGGTAATGCTAACAAATCTAACCTTAAATACTACCTACATTGGCAGAGCTGTGACAGTTATCTAAATATAACATATGTGCAATACTAACATTACATGAAAGTTTTTCACAGCACATAGAAGACTTCTTGTTTTTTTGGTATTTTGTTTTGTTGTTGTTGTTGTTGCTGTTGTTTTTCAGACAGGGTCTCGCTATGTAGTTCAGACTGGCCTTGAACTCAATATAGTCTAGACTGACCTTAAACTTGTGGCAATCCTCCTACGTCAGCCCCCAGAGTGCTGAGATTACAGGTGTGCACCACTATGCCCAGTTTACCACTTTTTTTTGGTACTTCTTGCTCTTGAAGGAATGACAAAATAATTGGAAAAATTGATGTAAGTATAAAGAGGCTTTCAGAAAAATCCTTAGCTTGCACTCACATTTTCCTCCATCCCTTTCATTCTGAATTTCTTTTTTCCATTATGCAAACATTTGGCTTTCTGTTTTTTTTTTCTGCCACCTAGATTTTCTCCTATGGCTCAAAGTTCACATCACATCAGTCAGGAGTTCCAAATACTTGAAGAATTAATACTAATCCTTCTCACAGTCTTGCAAAAGCATGAAGAGGAAAACATATTTCTGAACACATTTTACAAGGCCGCCATTACCTGATACCAAATCCAGATAAGCACCTTACAAGAAAAGAAATTTACAGATCAATACCTCTGATGAACATGAATGCAGAAGTACTAAATAAAATCCTAGCAAACCGAAATTTAGAAGCACATATCAAAGATCATTCACCATCATCAAATGAGATTTACCTCTGGGATGCTAGAGTGGTTCAACATAATTTAATAAATATGATACAGCACATTTACAGAGTGAGGGACAAAAACAATAGGGCCATCTCAATAGATGAGGAAAAAAGAATTTGATAAATTCAATGTCATCTTACACTAAAAAGTGTCAATAAATTAGTATAAAAGAAAAGTACTTAAACACAGGAGACCATATAGCACAAAGCTATAGCTAGCATCATACTCAGTGGTGAAAAGCTGAAAGCTTTTCCTCTAAGATCAGAAACAATATAAGGATGTCCATTTTTATGGTCTGGTTGTACCTGTCATCCTAAAATGTATATGTTGAAACCTAACCCCCAAGGTGGTGACACTAAGAGGTGGGCCTTAGGGAAGTGGTTATGTCACAAAGACTCTGCCCCCCTTGAATGAGAAACAGGCCCTCACCAGACACCAGGTCTTCTGATACCTTGACATTGAGCTTCCCTGCCTCCCGATATGTGAGCAGTACATTTCTAATGTTTATAAATTAGCTGGTCTACAGTATTTTGTTAGAGCAGCTCAAATACATTAAAACAGGAATTGGTGCTGACAAGCGCTGCTGTAACAAATACATAAAACTAAAAGCAACCTTGGACCTGAGTAATCGGTAGAGGGTGGGGGTGGAGGCTAGAAAAAGCCTTCATTGCCATAAGCAGAGCATTATGGATAATTCTGATGAGGGCTCAGTAGAAGAGAGCTCCAGAAAAAGTCTTAGTCTTATTAGAGATTATCTAAGATGTCATGAACAGAATGTTGGTAGAAATATGCACAATGAAGACCATGTTAATGGGATCTGGAGGATAAGTACTCTCCCTTGTAAAGTAGCAAAGGACTCAGCTGAATTGTGCTCATGTCCTGGCTTTTTGTGGAAGGGGGAACTTGTTAGCAATGAAATAGGATTTTTGGTGCAAGAAACACCTAAGCAAATATTTAAAGGAATAGCATTGCTTCTCTTAACTCCTTGTGGTAAAATGTGAGAAAAGAGACTATACTCAGAGAGGAAATTTGTAATCAACAAGGAATCAGGATTTAAAGATTTAGAAGACCCTTAGTAAGATCAGACATATTAAAAAGAATGAAAAAAGAGTGTTTGGGAGAGAATACCAAGGGTGTGATCAAGCTATCAATTGATAAGGAGATCATTATAGATCAGTGCAAGCTAGGTGCTATTTATTAAGAATGACCCCAATGGCATTTCAATCATTAAGACTACCACCCCTATGGGAGTCTGAGAGTGTCAAGGCCCGTGGGACAGAACTGCATAAAAAGAGGGCCCTTGGGTGCCCACAGGACCTTGGCACTCGCTACCCATACCAACTTGAGTCTTTGCTTCTTGTGTCCTGGCACAACACACCTCGGTCATCCCAGACATGAATCCAGTGGCCCAGGTGAGTGCCACAGAGGCCACCCCTCTGAGGGACATAGGTGGTAAACATCAACAGTTTCTATGTGGTGCCATCTCCACCAGTCAGCAGAGAGCATGAGCTGTGGGCCTGTGGCTGCCTCCACCTCGACTGCAAAAGATGGAGCCACCTGGAGTCTCAGAAATGGGTTCCAGGCAGACGGCTGCTGTGAGAGCAAGGTCACCACGGAGTGCACCCACTACGGTAGGCAGGGCCTAGTGGAGCCATGAGATTCTTTTATTGGATGGGCTCCAATATTGCTGGGTTCTTTCCCTCCTCAAGCAAAGAATTGAATGAGGGGGACAAAAGTAGTTCTAAAGTTTTATTTAAAGTATAGAGAAAAGAAGAAAAGGAAAGTTGAGCATAACAGTAGATACGGCAAAATGGGTACCGGGTCTATAAGGCACGGTAGGGGTTACCACGAGACAGGCATGGCAGCAGTGGTGCTGGGGACGCAGCCATCATCTTCCATGGGAGAGAAAAAGGAGAACCCCCTCCCCGCGGCGGGCGCGGTAGAGAAGAAGGCGCTTGCTTCAGGTGTTGCTACTATTTATGGAATGGAGTTCCCATGGAATCTCGCTAGAACTTCCTGCAGTCCACGTGAGGGCTGGTGCTTGAAAATCACGCCTCAGGCTGACATCAGGTCCAGGCCACTCCCCCAGGTCACGTTCCCTTGCCAGCCAGCCTTAGCCACGCCCTAATCCTATTTCAATTCTATACATCTGGGGTTTCTGAAGTGTCGGTACACCTTTGGCCCTGGTGGCTATTACCCTAGCAGGAATTCTCTGTGGTGGCCTTGCCTGCAAAGGTTTTTTGCCTAGGCCCTCATCAGTTCATTCATTCATATCTATGTGGTTAGTTGTTTCCCTTGTGTCCATTGCACCTTGGATGAGTATTTTTCCTTCATGAAATATATCCATTTCCATACCATAATGAGTCCTAGAAACTCCTACTCACTCCATTCATTCAATTTGAAACACATTTAAGCAATGCCAACACAAAAGTCTATAACCCAGAGTCTGTGTGTGTGGTACTTGGGGTTGACTGGACATGGGGCTTTCACACTGAGCTATATCCCCAGCTTATTTTTATTTTTTCTTCTGAGACAGTGTCTTGCTGAGTTGGTAAGTTGCCTAGGCTGGGCCCAAACTTGCAGCCTTCCTGCGTTAGCCTTCCAGAGTGCTAGAATTTCAAGTGTGCACTAACACCAGGCCAGAGACTTCTTAAAGTATTTGTAGTTTACAGTACCTGATATAGTCCTATCTACAAGCTTCTGGGATAGTCTTGTTTTGTTGTGAACACAAATTCTAGCCAACAACTGATAGCAGAGACTTTAGGCAGATACCAGCAAGCAGATATCTATTTGATAATGAAACTGAGAGGTTATAGTTAACTTAGTTCCTTCCTAGAAAAGACCTTTACACATCTGTACACAGTGAGAGGATGATTTGAAGTCAGTGGTGCCCCTCCACCTCCTTGGAGCTAGCTTTGAATAAATCGTTTTTCCATTTCACCAGAATAAATGGCCTCATTTGTTTTTGGTCAGTGGCAAGCAAACAAACTTGAACACATGGGCCTAAATGGTCAATAACATACTCACCAATATTAGAAAGTAAAATTCTCTACTGGTGTATAGCACAGCAATTTCCTCTTGCGATATATGAAATCTCTGTTGTCAGGCAGACACCACAGAATGTAAATATAACCTATTATCCCTTTTTTGAGAACTTGAAGATGAATTTCTCATTTTTTTTACTTCGAAGTAATTGTAGATTCATAGGAAATTAAAAAGAAAAAGAACTGTACGGTACAGAGAATTTCTGTGTACACTTCCCCAGCCTTCTTCAATTTTAACAATTTACCCAACAATATCAAAACCAAGAAATTAAACTGGGTGTGGTGGCACACACCTGTAATCCCAGCACTCAAGAGGCTGAGGTAGAAGGATTGCCACAAATTCAAGGCCAGCCCAGACTACATAGTGAGTTCAAGGCCAGCCTGAACTATGTAGCAAGACCCTCTCTCAAAACAAACAAACAAACAAACAAACAAACAAAAAACAAACAAAAAACCAAAACAAAACAAAAAACTAAATTGGTACAAGTCATAGATCTTATTTAGACATCAGCAATTATACATGCATTGTTTGTGTGTCTGCCCATACAATTTTATCACGTGTATAAACCTACACAACCACCACTACAATCAATATATTCAACTGTACGATTACCACAAAACCCCCTCAGGTTACTTACTTGTAATTACACCAATCTCTTCTCTCATCCCTAATCCTTGCCAACCATGAATCTGTTCTCCATCTCTACAGTTATGCTTTTTCAAAAATGTTATATAAACAAAACCAGGCAATATGTGACTTTTTCTGGTTAGCTTTTCTGTTCATTCAGTATAATACCCTTGAGATCTATTTTGAGTTGGTACATGTACCAATAATTCATTCTTTATTAATGCTGAGTAGTTTAAGCGTCCATCCATTGAAGAACATTTGAATAGTTTCCAGTTTTTCACTGTTAGAAATAAAACCACTGTGAACATTCATTTACAGGTTCCTGTATGAAAGTAAGTCTTCGTTTTTTTGGAGGTAAGTGCAAAAAAAGAAATTGGATCATATAGCAAGTTTATTTTTAGATTTGAAAGAAACTGCCAAACTGTTTTCTAGAGTGGCTGTACCATTTTATATTCCCAACAGAAATGTATGAGTAATTCAGTTCTTCCACAGCCTGAATAATATTTGATGTTGTCACTATTTTTCATTAACCATTCTGATGTGTTGTGATATCTCATAGTAACTTGCATTTATTTAATGGCTAATGATGTTGACCACCTTTTCATGTCTTTACTTGCCATCTTTTTGTCCTCTTTTATGAAGTGTCTGTGCATGTCGTTTGTACATTTCTTTTTTTGTGTGTGTGTGGTACTGGGGTTTGAATATAGAGCCTTTGCACAAAGCTGCATATCCCCGGCCCTTATTTTTTCGGACAAGATCTCACTAAGTCACTAAATTGCCCAGTCTGAGCTCTAAATTTCAATCCTCCTGTCTCGCCCTCCCAGAGTGCTGGGATTACAGGCTTGAGCCACCCCACCTGGCTTGTTTGTTCGTTTCTTAATTAGGTTGTTTGTTTGCTTTGATTTTTATTATTGAGAATTCTTTATATACAAAAAAGCCTTTATTTGGTACATGCCTACAAATATCTGCCCCCTCATTGGAATTTGTTTACTCTTAGCAGAATATTTTGTGGGCAAAGTTTTTACATTTTGATGAAGCCCAACTTATTAATTTTTAAATTTATCAATCATGGTGTTTGGTGTTAGCTCTAAGAACTTTGCCTAGTCTTACCTAGGTCCCAAAGATGTTTCCCCGTGTTCTTGTCCAGAACTTTTGCAGTTTTATGCTTTGGTTTAGGTCTGTTATCGATTTTGCATTAATTTTCATATAAAGTATGAAGTTTAGATCGAAGTTCATTTTATGGCAGTTGTATATCCAATTCATCCAGCAACATTTATTTAAAAAACCATCTTTTGCCATTGAATTGCTTTTGCTTCCTTGTAAAAAACTAATTGGATGTATTTGTGGATATCTATTCTGTCTTTTATTTTCTCTTTTGTTAATCTATTTGTCTGTCTCCTGCAATTTATCATTTCATTAGAGTTAAATTCTAATTTCATTTTTCAAAATCCAGCATGAATGCTTTTATTAGTACATGTCTGCTGTACATAATGCTTACTTTCATCATAGGGAGTTGATACATATACACAACACATCTCTGTTCTTTTTATGTCCCCTTCCCCTTTTTTCCCATCCATCTTCCCTCCACCTCTTGGTCCCCTTCAATTCTGGATTTGAATTAATATAATTTTGGCAGTAAAATCACATGAGCTTTTCTCTCCTTATGAACAAATTCATCAAAACCGAGTCAAGTATGAACAAAAGTTTAACAGATTTCATTGCTTCTTTTCTTTTTTTTTATTTTTACCAAGAACATGTATTGGTACATTGTATACATAATGATCATAATCAACATGGTTATTTTGTACCTGTACATGATACATCTTGGTTTTCCCCCCTCTTCCTCCCTTCCCCTCCCCTCTCTTCCATTCACCCACTCCTCCCTATTTGCAACAAGTGTAGTTACACTTTACCATTTTTTCCCCTTTCGTCTTACTTTTCTTTTAACTTTCTTCTTTATCCCCCCTTTCCCTATCTAGTTCTCCCTCTTTTGAATACTATCTCTCTTTTTTCTTTTTTTTTAAACATAATATCTATTCTACCCCTTTGTCCTTATTTACACTTATGGTTTCTCATATCAGAGAAACAATTCGATGTGTACTAATAAGTGTCTGGTTTATTTCACTTAATAGTATGTTCTCAAGGAACATCCATTTACATACAAATGACTCTAGTTTATCCTTTTTTATGGTGGTGTAGTACTCCATTGTGTAGAAAAACCACATCTTCTTTAGCCATTCATCAGTTGTTGGGCATTTGGGTTGTTTCCAAGACTTAGATATTACAAATTGTGCTGCTATGAACATGGTTGTGCATATATCACTGTGATATGATGATTTTAATTCTTCTGGGAAGATACCAAGCAGAGGAATAGCCGGGCATTGCTTCTTTTCAAATTCAATATTATAAGCTATGGAAAATGAAAACTCTGTTTTGAAAATCTGCAACTTTGCGGAAAGGCTGTTTTTCTCCATCCTCCTTTTCATTGTGGAGCAATCAGATACTGAAGAGGAAAAAAAAACTATCTTTTAACAAAAACACAAGCATTACCCTATATATTTAAGTTTATTTCACAGTTTCTGTTGTTGCTGCTATGTGAGTTTCAGCCTGTCACATAATTTTATCTTTTTTTTAGAGGGCAATTTATTTAAAAGTGGGGGAAAAGGGGGAAAGGGAGAGGATAGATAGCTACTCCACGAGTAGGGAGCATTCAAAAGTGAAATACTCCATAATTTTATCTTTTAACCAAAGTAATAAACTTCTGTTTTGCAGAAAAAAGTCTGAGAGGCAAATAATTGTGAAAGTTGTACATTAGAAATAAGTAACAAAGCTTATAAATATGCAACTTTATTTAGCCTCACTTCTCTTTCACACTTTAAATTGTCAAAAAAAAAAATCCATTCACAGGGCCAAGAAAGTAGGCCACCCTACAGCATATGAAAAAAAAAAAGAAATTTAGGCATTTCAAGTTATGCTTAATAATCATTTTTCACAATACTATTTCACTTAGAAATGATCTAGCAATGAAAGATTATTCACTACATAGTGCTTCAGTTTTGATCTAGAATATTCTCTGCATTAGAAGCTTGGTCCTCAGCTTGGCACTACTGGGAGCTGGTAGAACCTTTAATAGTCGGGGCCTAGCGGGAAGTCATGTCAGTGGGAGTGTGAACTTGAAGAGTGTATGTGTTGGGATTCTGCCCCTTCGTCTATCTCTCACTCCTTTACTTCCTGGCTTCCCTGAGGTAAGCAGATTCTTCTGCAGTCAGCTCCGCTATGATGTGCTGCCTCAACACATGCCCCAAAGCAATGAGCCAGCTGGCCCTGGACTGCAATCTCCCACTACAAACCAAATAAACTTCCCTTTTGAAGTTGATTTAGTTCCGTTTTTTGTTACAGTAATGAAAAGCTGACTAACAATAGTTTCATTTAATATTAAGGCAAGTATTTAGTTTCCTAAGGATATTGAAAATTATTTTCAAGTGAGAACATAATTACAGTAGATATAAAGTTTGTCAGAATAAATCAAAGCGCGCGACCTAGTGTGGTGGCCGCGCGGTGATGCGGCTGGGCGCCCATGGGTGGGTGGGGTTTCTTGTAGGTGGTGCTTCGACCCCGGCCCCTCAGCTTTGCCAGGCCTTGGGGTAGCTCTAGGGGCCCGATGGCAGATACACTGTACACGGGTGCTGAGGCAGCAGGTGGGCTGCGGGCGTGGGCTCAGCAAAACACAGACTCTGGTAGCAACGCAGGCGGCAAGCCGCTCCTGGGGCCCTGTGGCCGAGCCAGCACCCGGAGCGGGGAGTGGGCTTCAGGAGGCAGGGAACAGGCCCCAGCTCCAGCCGCCGACCCAGGCAAGCAGAAGAAGTGGCAGGACACAACTGGGGAGCGCGTCATGTCGCCTGGAAGAAGCAGAGAACTGGGGGTCAGCTTTGGTGACTAGTACTTGGAGTTGGGGATTTAGCTCAAGTGGTAGAGTGCTTGCCTAGCAATCGCAAGGCCCTGAGTTCAATACCTAGCACTACCAAAAAAAAAAAAAAAAAAAAAAAAAGAAACCGGTTATTACTTCGAGGGCAGCCTATGCAAGGTGTGACCCTATTACTTCAACTTTGGAAACTACTACAAAGGCCTCTGGGTGAGCCACAACTTGCTGCACGTCTTCAGCACTGAGTTCCGAGCCCAGCCACTGGCCTGCTAGGAGGCGGTGGTCTGGGTGGGCAGCCTACACCTCAGCGAAGAGCCAGTGCAGGACCTCAGCATCGTGCTCAAGGTGAAGTTCTGGGGACAGCCCTGTTAGTAACGATGGCTCACCATGGTTATGAGGAGAGGCAAGGCAATTTCAGCATTTGGAGATCTCCTCTCCCACCCCAATTTTGTAAACCACAGGTCTAATCTAATGCTCCCATTTTACAGATAAGGAAACTGAGGCTCAGAGTAGTTCAGTGACTTGCCTAAGAGCGTGATGTGAGCCGTGGCAAATCTAGGGGTAGAGTCCAGAATTCTGCATTTTAACAGGTTGGTGTTTTTTCAAGGTCATAAGTGATAATTTATGGAGAGTTTTCCTCTGTTTAAAAGAAACTTACCACCAGTTGTGGTGGTGCATGCTTGTGCTCGCTTCAGCAGCACATATACTAAAAAAGTGGTGGTGCAAGCTTGTAATCCCAGTCCTCTGGAGGCTGAAGCAGGAGGACTGCCTCAAGTTCAAGACCAGCCTGAACTACACAAGGAGATCCTGTCTCAAAAAATGCCCCCCCAAACAACAACAAAAAAAGGAAATTTACTTTTAAAATACAACTTTAGTGTACGATATATAGCAATAGGCAAAACCAAAAACATCCATAATCTCATCGCCTAGAAATAGAACCATTAACCTTTGTGTTTGTCTATATTTTTACACGATGAGACCACAAGATGTAAGACTGCTTTCTCTGCTTAAGCATATACTGTGACTATTCTTCCATGTCAGTATGGAACGGGAGGCTAGGTGTGAAGCTGACTGCAGGCTGCTGGCTTCCAGACTGACTGGTTACCGATGTTTTTGGCAGGACAATGACTTCTTGAGGAACACAATGCACAGGCATGAGCCACTAGTCACAGCAGAGTCCATTCGCCTGCTAGCTGAGAATGAAGATGTGGTGGTTGTAGACAAGCCTTCCTTCATTCCTGTCCACCTTCCATTCCTGTGATGGCTTCTGACACAACACAGTCATCTTCATCCTGGGCAAGGAACACCAACTGAAGGAGCTACACCCATCGCATCAGCTTGACTGCCTAACCTCAGGGGGCTCATGTTTGCCAAGACAGCTGCTGTCTCTAAGAGAATTCATGAGCAAGTTCGGGACCAGCAGTTGAAGAAGAAGAATGTGTGCAGAGCAAAAGGGGAGTTCCCTGCCAAGGAGGCGACCTGCAAGGAACTGATCCTAATAGTGTCTTACAAGGTAGGAGTGTGCCGTGTAGATCCCCAGGACAAGCCCCATGAGACCCTGTTCCAGAGACTGAGCTAGGTGGCCACTGCAGTATGGCACAGTGCTGGCCACTCACAGGCTGAACCCGCCAGATTTAAGTCCACCTCCAGTTCCTGGCCCACCCCATTCTCAACCACCCCATGTACAATTCAGATGCCTGGGGCCATTCCCGAGGCTGAAGTGGCCACATTCCCAAGACAGATGAGGATCTGCTCCCGGACCTAGTGGTAGAGCACCAGGCCAAACACAGCCTGGATGTACTGGACCTCTGAGAGTGACCTGTCCCCAGGACTCCCAGACTCTACAGCCATCTTCTCAGAGTCGGCCAAGGACAGCCTGGAAGAGTTGTCTAGAGCTGCTCAGAAGATGGATGGAGTAGTTGAGGCAGCCCCTCAGGAGGTGGACACAATGGCCTTGGTGTCAGAGAAGGCGGTTGAAACATGCTACAGATCAAGAGATAGACCCACTCTGTACAGAGTGCCAGCTGGTATGAGAGGATCCCTTGCCCCAAGAGCTTGTGATGTTCCTGCATGCCCTCCACTATAAAGTATGTTTCACCCATGCCTGCCCGGGCACAGGATGACTGGCAAGGGGACTGAGAGCTGTGGCTGATGGGACTGGTTCTTGGTTTGGGACAGGGATGAGCCAGGGACTTACCCCATAGCCTGGTACTTAGTTTCTCCAGGAGTGAGAGTGGGCTCTAAAGGTGAAGAGGAAAACTCAAGACAGTCTTTTTTTTTTTTAAACTGAAGCCAGGAGCTTTATTCTGTTTCTGTACATGTATGAGAACTTGTATTCAATCAGAATCATGAATTCCCCTTTGCAGATGTGAAATCTTTCTGTAAGCTCCAGCCTGAATGTGAAATGCTTCGTTGGTGTCCTACTTCTATAGGATCAACTTTTTTAAAGATTAACTTGGGACTGTTAGTGCTTACAGATGTTCCGATAGATGTAAGTGTTCCGTTCCTTCAAGTTCCTGGGCTCTGATCTCGGGGCCTCAGATTCTTGGGCGAATAGCCAGTCTGGGGTCGCCAGTTTAATAAACCGAGTTCTCCAACTCTCTGAGTGCGGCGCTTGGTTTTTTTTGACAGTCTGACTGCTGCAACACTTTTGCTGTAACAAAGGGACCTGTTCATACTTGCTGCCTCCTTCTTTCTCCATCCAGCCAGAGTCTGGGTACTTTTTGCTTTGTAAACATAACCCTTTTTCTAGCACCTTGTGTATCTGGTTTTCTTACTGTTGGCTTCTTTTCTTTTTTAAATTGAGGTAAAATTCACAGAATGAACCACTTTAAGATGTACAGTTTAGTGACATTTAGTATATTCATAGTGTTGTGCAACCATCGCTTCATATTTTCAAAACACATTTCTCACCCTAAAAGGAAACCTGTACCTATTAAGCACTCATTCCCTATCCCACCTCTGGAACCTGGTAACCATTAATTAATGTCTGCCTTTACGGACTTGTCTCTTCTTGATATTTCTTATAGGTGGAATCATATACTATCTGACCTTTTATGTCTTTTGCTTAGCATAATGTTTTCAACAGTCATCTAATTTGTAGCATATGTCAGTATGTACTTCATTTTTTATGACAATATTCCATTGTATGGGTTTACCACATTTTGTCTATCTATTCATCAGATGATGAATAATTAGATTGTTTTACCTTTGGGATATTGTGAATAGGTCTGCTATAAATATTTGTGCGTTACAAGTTTTTGGTTTAAAAAAAATTTGTCAGAATAATGAAGAAATTCAGTAGACAACATCTACATTTTTCATAACTATAAAGTTTATGTAGGAGGAATATGTCAGCTAGTTTGATTAGTAAACCTAAATAAATTTAAGAAATTTATATTAAGTAGTCTGTTCATTAAAGAAAAAAATCCTCTAAAACATGTGTGTTATTGTACTTAATATACTTTTTCACGGTATGGGGGATTTAATCCAGGGCCTTTCATATTGACCTACATCTCCAGCCTCTTAAAAAAAATTTTGGGGTGACAAGGTCTCGCTATGTTGCTGAATTGCTCAGGCTGGGCTCAAACTTGCATTCTTCTTGCCTCAGTCTCCCAGAATGCTAGGATTACAGGCATGTGCCACTATTCCTGGCCCTTAACATGCATTTGAAAAAAGGACCTAGATTTGTTTTTTCTATTTCTTAAACCTAAATTATCAAACCAATCTAGACTGTACAAAGATTCACCTTAATCTTATAAACATGAATTTTTAAAACTCTTCTGAGCCAGCCATTTCTGTGAGGATTTTATACATGTATAGCACATTTAAAGTACCAGAAGTTCATTTAAGAATTTTTCTTTCATTTAGAAGAATATTTGATTATATATGATTATATATGATGACGTATTTATAAAAGTCACAATTGGCCTTTTAAAAAAGACATTGCAATGTAACTTACTGCCATTCATAGGTAGGAAATTATCTCAAACTCATATAAGATATAAAGGACTCCTGATTTACAGAATTATAGATCTGTGGAGAGCTTATATAGCTTCAGATGTGCAGCTTCTACCACAAGTCAAAAATAAATACATAGCTGGGTGCAGTGAGGGCATGCCTGTAATCCCAGCTACTCAGGAAGCTGAGGCAGGAGGGTGGCAAGTTTGAGCCCAGCCTCAGCAACTTAATGAGACCCTGTCTCAAAAAATAAAAAAAAGGTCAAGACTATAGCTCAGTGGTAGTGTGCATGCCTAGTATGTGTAAGGCTGGATTCCTCTCCAGTAGCACAAGGGAAAAAAGTTGTGACCAAGTCGAGTACCATTTAGAAACACAGAATATTAATAGGAAGACAAACATGCTGGACGACATACAAACTGAGTAATGTCCTACAGAGCCATAGAACTTCTGGGTTATCTGCCCATCAGACAGAAATTATGACAAAAGCAAAAGTCTGCATGTTACCATGCAGTTTCTCTAAATCTAGAAGTTCAAATAAATCATAACAGTGAATTCAATGAGTTATTAACCTGGTTCTCCTAGCACGGAGATCAGCAAATTCCAGCATGTGGGAAAAACTGGCCACTCTTACTTGGGCATATATATGGTAAACAGTTACTTTCACATTACAATGGCAGAGTTGAGTATTTGTGGTAGAGACCACATAGATCACAAAGCCAAAATATTCATTCTCTGAATCTTTACAGAAAAATATTTTAATCATCACCTTAGATAACCTTTGGGTTGCCTTCATCTTCTTCTGAAATTAAAAATATTGGCCCCTGACTTTTGCATTACTTCAAGATGGGGGATAACTTTCCAATAATACTAGGATTTTGCTGTGGTGTAAATGCTCTCTCCCTTTGTGTTCAGGTATTTATTTATATCTACCATAACTTTATAGCATGGTATTATGATCTTTACCCAACTAGATATAAGCTTATTAAGAACATCATATTCATTTTTGTACACAGTTTAGCACTTAGCACAGTGCCTTGCAAATAGTAGATATTCAATAAATCTTTTTTGAAATGAATTATATTAAAACTAAAATGGAAATGGGGAGGCTCAGGGAAAGCTGAAAGTTAGGGTAGCTTAGGGAGAACTGAGTGGCTAGGGGTTAAATGAAATATGTAATATTATATGAATGCAAAATTATTCTGCTGAACTTTTTTGATTTGCATTTATTCTATTATTATTAGTATATTTTCTTAGTTACTACTCTTGTAGCTGAGACAAAAATACCCAACACACAGAGTTAAAGGAGGAAAGGTTTATTTGGCTCACAGTTTGCAAAGGTTTTGGTCCATAACTGGCTGGCTCCAAGGCAGGGTGGCATGGCAGAGGGGCATCACAGAGGAGAAACAGTCCATGGAAAAGCAGGGCAGGGAAAATGCAGCAAAGCAGCAAAGCAGCAGCAGCTGAAGTCTCTTTCTGTCCCTTTATAGTCCATCCAAGCTACCTGCCCTTTGGGTGGTATCACCCACAGCCGGGGTGGAGGACCCTTAATCCCAACATCACACTTTTAATCCCAGCATCACACACCCTACATTCAGCCACCTCCCAAAAGCCCCATCTATTAGTGCGTGAAGCTTTTTTTGTGTGTGGGGGCATCCAGATACAAGCCATAACATATGTACTTGCAGTATATAATGATTACATTCCTTGTGGGGAATTGATACATGTACACAACACATCTCAATTCTTTTTTCATCCCCTTCCCCTCCTGTCCTTCCCCCATCCCTCCATCTCTTGGTCCCCTCCCCTTTTGAAAAAGATCTGTCTCCCTATTTTCTATTACCTATTTTTATTTTGCTCTCTATTTATATTTTGGTTTTCTCATATAAGAGAAACCATGTGATATTTAAGCTGTGTTTCTGATTTATTTCACTTAACATTATAGTCTCAAGGTACATGCATATCCCTACAAATGACTCAAGTTTATCCTTCTTTATGTTAGAGTAGTATTCCATTGTGTATATAAATACAACACTATGTGTTTTCATCTATTGATGGACACAGACTGCTTCTAAGATTTAGCTGTTATTAATTGTGCTGCTATAAACATGCATGTGCATGTATCACTGTAATATGATAGCTTGAGCTCTTTTGGAAACATACCTAAAAGAGGAATAGTTGAGTTGAATGGAATTTCTACTTTTAGTTTTTTGAGGCCTCTCCCTATTTAATTCCATAGTGGTTGGACTAGTTTTGCCACCAACAATGTGGAAATGTTTCTTTTTCCCCACACCTTCACCAGCATTTGTTATTATCTGATTTCTTGATCATAGCCATTCTTCTGGAGTAAGATGAAATCTGTTTTGTTTTAATTTCCATTTCTCTAATGGCCAGAGATATTGAATATTTTTTCATGTATTTATTGAGCATTTATGGCTCTTCTTCTGAGAAGTCTCTATTCATTCAGTTGCTCATTTTTTGACTGGGTTTTTCATTCAAGGGGAAGATCTAATTTTTCGAGTTCTTTATATATTGTATGTATTAGTCCTTGTTCTGAGAAACAGCTAGCAATTTTTTCCCCATTCTATAGGTTGTTTCTCCACTCTGCTGGTTGTTTCCTTTACTGTGCAGAAGCTTTTTAATTTGGTATGATCCCATTTGTTGATTTTTGGTGTTATTTCTTGTGCAATGGGGGTTCTGTTTAGAAAGTCCTTGACTATGCCTAGGTCTTCAATAATTTTACCTATTTTATCTCATAGCAAATTTTTTTCTGTTTTAACATTTGTATTTTTGATTTTATATTGGTACAGGGTGAGTGATATGGGTCTAGCTTCAATCTTCTGCATACAGATAACCAGTTTTCCCAGAACCATTTGTTAAAGAGGAGATCTTTCTTCCAGTGTATGTTTTTGAGCCCTTTATCAAAGATCAGATAGTTGAATGTATCTGGGGTTGATTCTGTACCCTTTATTCTGTTCCACTGATTCACATATCTGTTTTTGTGCAAGTGCTGTGCTGTTTTTATAACTGTAGTTTTATAATGTAACATGAAATCCAGGATTATAGTGTCTCCTGCTTTGCTCTTGCTGCCCAAGATATTGCTTTTGCTATTCTGGGTCTCTTCTGGTTCCATATTAATTTTAGGATTATTTTCTCTAGTTCTGTGTGGAATGCTTTGGTATTTTGATTGGAATTGTGTCAAATCTGTATAACAGTTTTGTAATTAAATTGGTTCTGCTTATCCAGGAACAGGTTTATATATATATATATATATATATATATATATATATATATATATATATATATATAGAGAGAGAGAGAGAGAGAGAGAGAGAGAGAGAGAGAGAGGAGAGAGAGAGAGAGAGAGAGAGAGAGAGAGAGTGTGTGTGTGTGGGTACTGGGGATTGAGCTCAGGGGCTTGTGCTTGTGAGGCAAGCACTCTAACCACTGAGCTAAATCCCCAGCCCATCTTTCCATTTTCTGATGTCCTCTTCAATCTCCTTTTTCAGAATAGTGTAATTTTTGTTGTAAAGGTCTTTCACTTCCTTGGTTAGCTTAATTCCTAAGTACAGTGGTACCTTGGCTCACAAACTTAATTCTTTCCATGATTCTGGTCGCAAATAAAATTGGTTGCAAACTGAATCAAATTTCCTCGAAAGGTCAACACAGAATCTAACCATTTAATTTGATTTGCAACTAGAATTGTGGAAAGAATTAAGTCCGTGAAATAAGGTACCACTGTATGTAATTTTTTAATGCTAGGAAAAAAGAAGTCAAATTATTATTAAATCACCAACCATATCTATTCTATGAAATATATTTTATTCAAAGCATAGATACAAATTTTATTATAAATAAAAATTTGCATTCTGGCCACAATAAACATACATAAAATTTGTATTGATTATTACATAAATAATGATAAAGCTCAAAAGTAGTAATTATCATACATCTCTGCTTTTTTGTCAGCTTGGAGCCTATGTTTGACATATCACCATAACACGTGGTTATTAATTTCATTTATACATGTTGCTGTACAAAGGTATTCAGACAAAATGATTCTTACCTCTAGTTATTTATAAGTTGTGAAAATCACCACTAACACAGATCTGAATTCTTCTTTATGTCAAAATGTCTTCATACTATCTCAGAACTGGGAAGGAAATCTAGTTCAATTTCCTACTCAACGCAGAAATCACACCACAGTATGACTAATGGACAGAGTCACATGGATAAAAATGGGCTTTGAAGGCAGACTTGAATTCAAATTGCAGCTTACCATTAATTAGCTATGTTACCTATCATTAACCTGAATTTTCATTTCCTAATCTATAGAATATAAATGATGTTTATCTTGGCTGATATTTAATAAAGCAGTCATTATGTGGTAGGCAGTTTCCTTTGCATATTAAACACTTATACTGTAGTGATCCTTCTTTAGTTCTCATATTTATTGTTTCCTAAGTCATATGTTGATAAATTGATTATCTAGAATAACTTAAAATACTTTCTATTTGTCAGGTACAGTTCAATAGGACAGTAGCAAAATGATAGAAGAACTGAAGTTTGATTTTAGCACAAACGACTTGGTATAAACCAAATGTCAACCAAGGATGTAGTACTAAGACAAATAATAGAAAACTGTCCATCGGTAGACGAAGAGATAAGGAAAATGTGGTATACACACACACACACACAACACACACACACACAATGGACTATTACTCAGCCATAAAGAAGAATGAAATCCTGTTAATTTGCAGGAACACGGGTGGCACTGAAGGTCATTATGTTAAATGAAATAAGCCAGACACAGCAAGACAAATATCACATGCTTTCACTGATTTGTAGAAACTTAACAGTTGATTTCACAGAAAACGGAGTAGAGTAATGTTACTAGAGACTGGGAAGAGCTGGAGGGTGAGGGGATAGAAGGAAGTTAGGTAAGAGGCACAAAACACAGACAGGAGGAATTAGTTCTGATGTTCTGTACCATAGTAGAGTAACTATTGATTCCAACAGCCTATGGTATATGTCAAAATAACAAGAATGAAATTTCTAATATAAAAAGTTTAATGTTTGAAGAGATGGAAAAGCTCATTACTCTGATTAGATCATTGTACATTATCTAAATGTATCAAATTACCATAATGTACACCATAAAGATGTGTAAATATCTCAATTTAAAAAAAAGAAGAAAATGACAAGAAATTTCAGAAGTTAGTATACTCTGGCTCCTTTCTACAGTTTTTAGAAAAGCTCCATAAGAAAGTGATGAAGTCAGACTGCAGAAATGGGAGGAAATACAAATAGACTGAGAGAGGCGCTTTCAGTCTTTGTGCTGAAATTATAGGAATTTACCATAATTCCTATTATTTAGAGCATTGAGGAACTGAAAAGTGTAACGGCAAGAAGCCATTGATAGTGGTGAAGAAAAGATGCAGCAGGAAACAAAATTGGATTCTGCTGGAAAAATTATCTGATCAAATTAATAGCATTTTTTCTTCAAAGGAGTTTACTGTTTCAAATATCCTGAAGGTAGTGACCATTAAGTCAAAGGAGGGCAGGAGAAAATGGATAGAGTACAAAGATAAAAGCCCCAAATCCCCAGGCTTAGAAAGTTTATTTAAGCAGTGGTATCCCCAAAGTGTCATCTACCCACTGGCTCTCAGTTCGTGAATTTTGGGTACTTATTTGAAAGGAGATAAGGAACTTGAACCAGAATGTAAATTGACTTTGATACTAAGCAGTCCTAGATTATAGTATTGTAATTATTCCCAATGTACAAATGAAGAAACTAAGATTCAGTGACATTTACTAAATCATTGATCCAAGACCACCTGGCTAATAAAATAACAAAGCTGGACTCCAAAAGCAAATATATTGGATTCCAGAGAATATGTGTTTTCAAGTGCATGTTGTACTGTTGCCCTGAACATTTCTATGCTGTTTTCAGAGATATAGGCCATATGCTTTTAATCAGTAATAGTTCATATAGCATATAGATGAAGGTGCCATTTTATCTATTTAGCAGTGTAAGAGAAAAACATCTAGAATATAGAATGTAAAGGACTTTGAAAACAGCAGGAAATAGTTGAGCTAAGGAAAAGGCAGAAGTCCTACTTCATAGGGACTCATCTGGAAATTCTGAGCAAATAGCAACTGCAATGAACGCATACCATGAGGATGTTGTGTTATAGTAAACCAAAGATAATTATTTTTTGAAGAATTATATTCTTGCTGATGTACTTTCTTGAAATGTCTGACATTTTCAGGAGGCTCCTAGGGATATGGTAGATCAACACTTGAATTTCTTTGTACAATTCATGATCTGCTGCAAGATGCTCTGGGAAAACTCTGAAGAAGCATTATATTCACAAAATCCAGGGGATTTCTTTTCTCTTTGTGCAAGCCTCTCAAGTTTTTAAAATGTAGAAATGGTTTAATCACAACACTAAACAATGGATATTATTCCATACACAATTCTGTTTCAGATGTTTTATAGTTTGAGTCATTCAAAATGTGTAAGGTTTAGACTTTAATTGCAGTTCATAGCAGCTTAGCAAGAATTTAGTAATGAATACTTGGCTTCAGCCACCTGCTTCTTGGCCAGCCAAATGTAATTAGGAACAAAGAGGGAATAGAATGGAATTAGGTAAATATTCTTGTCTTCTCCTGTACTGGATATCCATAAAGTCACTATCTGTCCATCTCTAAATGTACTTATTTTCTGGTGTGTGTGGCACTGGGGGCTGAACCAAGGACCTTCTCACTGAGCCATATCTCCAGCTGTTCCTAAAAATATTTTATTTTGAGATAGAGTCTCACTAAGTTGGTTGGCTGGGCTCATTTACAATCTTCCTGCTTTAACCTCCCAGAATTCTTAGATTTCAGGTGTGTGTCACCACACCCATATTAAATACACATTTTAAACTCAAATACCTTTGTCTTTCTCTTAATAGAGAATTGGCTAGATTTAACAATAATCTTAACACTGGAAATGATAATAAATGCTATTATAGTACAAATATCATTTGTACTTAATTCTCACAACTGCTGATACCCCCATTTTACAGATGAAGAAACTAACAGAGAAGTTAAAGCGTGCCAAGAGGCGTATGGCTAATAATAGTGGAAATGGAATTATAAATTCAGGCAGTGTCATTCTAGTGTACCTCCCTTTAAAACACACATAAGAGAATAACTCACTCAGAAAAAATCCATGGTGAAGAACAGCAAGAGCATTTGATAAAGAGGAGTCTATGTTCTGGAAAAGTTTCAGATTGTGACAAAATGTATTTCAAATGTGGCTTAGTCCAGAGAGGGACAGCAGGTTTGTAGAATGCTTGGGGAGGAAAAGAAACCCTAGACAAAAGACTAGGATCCGGGTACTGATTTAAGGAAATCTGTGTGCATTGTCTCTTAAACTGATTGAATTTTGCATCTGTTCTATTGGTTGCTAATTGTCTAAATGTTCAATACCTATAGTTTAATTATTGGCAGTACCTATAGAATTAAGAAATTTTTTTTTTTGAGACAGGGTCTCACTATATAGTTCAGGCTGAACTTGAACTCACTATGTAGCCCAAGCTGGCCTCGAAATCATAGCAATCCTCCTGCCTCAGCCTCCCAGCTCAGCAGTTTTATTTTTGATTATGGCTACTATGCTTTTGGTAATGTAAGAAATGCTTTTAAAGGCGAGGGATGATGTCTTTCAGTCTCATAGCCATTTCACCTATTATTTGAATATTAATAAACTATTTTATATGATGCTACCATCTATCTGAATCCCTAGAAAAAAATTTAAATCCCTGTCAGACTTGATTTCTTTATTGTAGAATTAGAGGTCATAAGAAATTAACTCTTTATATACCGTTAAGCCAAAAAAACTCTGTTTATTCATCTAGGTACATATAATAGCAAGCCTATCAATTAATACAGATCAATGTAAAAATTGAAAGAAACTTGAAATACAGAGATGAGTATGAATGCCAATGACAAAAAGAGGAAAAAGTGAGAAAGTGAATAATTATGTATAGCTACTACTGTTATTTAAATTATGCATCAAATACATAATTTGATACCTAATTATATTTGATTCTTTATTATATATTAATTCAAAAAATTATTGAGCACCTTCTAGTTCCAGGGACAATCCTAGATCATGCTCGTAATAGTTAAACATCAAGTGCATTTGATTTGTCAATGATTAAAATTGATTTTAGGATAAGGACTCTTTTTGGTAATTTTATAATTCCTTTCAATTCTGTTTAACTCATAGTAGCTCCTCAATTAGTTATTTTGACTCTACTTTAGCTTTTGGCATAGGCAAAACTGAATGTTTGTTTTTCTTTTTTATTTTTACCAAGAACATGTATTGGTACATTGTATACATAATGATCATAATCAACATGGTTATTTCGTACCTGTACATGATATATCTTGGTTTTCCTCCTCTTCCCCTCCCCTCCCTTCCATTCCCCCACCCTTCTGTATTTGCAACAGGTTTATCTACATTTTTCCATTTTTTCCCCTTTCATCTTATTTTTCTTTTAACTTTCCTTCTTTTCCACCCTTTTCCCTATCTAGTTCTCCTCTCTTTTGAATACTACCTTTTTTTCCCTTACATAATATCTACTATACCCCTTTGGCCTTATTTACACTTACGGTTTCTCATATCGGAGAAACAATTCGATGTGTACTGATGTCTGATTTATTTCACTCAAGAGTATGTTCTCAAGGTACATCGATTAACCTACAAATGTCTCTAGTTTGTCCTCTTTTATGGCAGAGTAGTACTCCATTGTGTAGAAAAACCACATCTTCTTTAGCCATTCATCAGTTGTTGGGCATTTAGGTTGTTTCCAAGACTTAGCTATTACAAACTGTGCTGCTGTGAACATGGTTGTGCATATATCACTGTGATATGATGATTTTAATTCTTCTGGGAAGATACCCAGCAGAGGAATAGCTGGGTCAAATGGAACCTCTAGTTGTAGTTTTCTGAGGAATCTCCACACTGATTTCCACAGTGGTTGGACCAGTCTACATTCCTACCAACAGTGGAGGAGGGTTCCTTTTCCCCGCAGCCTCGCCAGCACTTGTTATTGGTTGATTTCTTGATAATAGCTATTCTTTCTGGAGTGAGATGGTATCTCAGTGTTGTTTTGATCTGCATCTCTCAAATGACCAATGATATTGAACATTTCTTCATATATTTATTTGCCATTTTTGTTTCTTCATCTGAGAAACGTTTATTCATTTCAGATGCCCATTTTTGGATAGGGTCTTTAAATTTGGGGGGCTTGATTTTTTTGAGTTCTTTATATATTCTAGCTGTTAGACCTTTGTCTGAGGGACAGCTGGCAAAAATTTTTTCCCAGTCTGTGGTTTTTTGCCCCACTCTATTAGTAATTTCTTTTGCTGTGCAAAAGCCTTTTAATAGGATGTGATCCCAAGCATTGATTCTTTGTATTGTTTCCCATGCAGTCTGGGTTCTGTTCATAAAATTTTTTCCAACCCCTATGTCTTTGAGAGTTCTTCCTATTCTATTCTCCAGTAGGTTTAATGTTTCTGTTTTAATGTTTAGATCTTTGATCAACTTGGATTTTAGCTTAGTACATGGTGAGAGACATGTGTCTAAAAACTGAATACTTGTACTAGGGATATATTTTCCTTAAAAGAAGATGGTTGATTTGATTTTTAGTTGAAAATATTACAACTGATGTTATGAAATTTCAGAGTCACCTGCTTTGACACCCTGTTCTTGTTAATCACAATAAGACTGAATTCAAATTTCAAAATTTCCTCATCACTAGATATGTACAAGACAATGTAGGAAAGGTAAACAAAAATAAAATAACTGTATTTTTGATGCGCTTAACAAAAATTGAACAGCAAATAAAGAAGATCTAATTAAAGTAGCTAAACAACAATAAGGCACATTTATTTCATCTTATATAACAGAAAATGTAGACGGTAGGACTCTTTCAGGAGTGGTTGCTTGAAAGACTCACAAATTTCATTAGGTCCCAGGTTCATTGTAGTATTGTAATCTGCTGTCCTTAGAAAGTTGTTTACTTTCCACATGTTCGCAGTATGGGAACAGCAGCTCCAAACATCATCTATTCACCAAAAAGATCTAAAGTTTAAGTAAGAGCAAAAGAATGTTTCTGTTTTTCATGACCACAAAGAGATAATTTCTCCTATTAATAGACTTCTCATGTCTCCCTGTCCAAAACTGAATCATTTACCTATTCCTAAATTAAGGTTTGGCAAAAAATGGTATCTCATACCAGTTTAACTTTTAAAAACCACAACCCACAGTAATGAAATACTTTACACATTATTACCTAACACATACAAGTACACATATGCACACATATATGCATATATGTGTGGTTATAAAACTGAAACCAAAACTTCATAAAATACTTTTTCATGTGTATAACTGTATTGATCATCATTCTCTTTGCTCTGACTAAACACCTGGTATGTACATTGTGTACAACTTAAAGGAGGAAATGGCATATTTTGGTTTCAGAAGTTTTAGTCTGTGGTTGGGTGGATCTAAGGCAGAAATGTCATGATGGGAGGGCATGAAAGAGGAAATCTGATCACCTCATGCCAGCCAGGAAGCAGGGAGGAATGGAAAGAGCCAGAGAGGAAGGAGCAAGGGAGCAGATACGGACCCAGGTCATGTCCCCACGACCCACCCAAACCCATACAGAAGGGTGCTTTAATAATTTCCTAGGCACTGTTTAAGCCAATCAAGTTGACAATCAAAATTACACATCACAGTAATGGACTTTGATACTGCATGTAATATTCTATTTCTTTAATTTCAAAAATGCTGGCTGTAACTCTTCCAAAAAATTGAAGAGAAAGAAACTTCCCAATTCATTTCGTGAGGCCAACATTATCTTGATTTCAAAGTGAGACAAACATACTATAAGAAAAAAACTACAGATCAATATCTTTGATAAATTTTTGATGTGAAAATACTCAACAAAATAGTTACACACCAAATTCAACAGCACGTTAAAAGGATTATACATCTTGACCAAATGGGATTTATCTTTGGCATGCAAGTATGTTTTAATATAAAAAATTCAGTCTGTGCAATACACCACACCAAAAGTACAAAGGAAAAACACCATCTTATCATGTCAATGCAGAAAAACCATTTGACAAATTTAACAGTCTTTCAATTTTTAACATTCAACAAATTAGGTATAGGAGAAAACTACCTCAATATAATCAGGATTACACATGACAAACCCACAGGCAACATATTCAACAATGAAAAGTTGGAATTTTTTCTCTGAGATCTTGGAGAAGACAAGGAGGCTAACTCTCACCAATTTTATTCAATATGGTACTGAAATTTCTAGCCAGAGCAAGTAAGTAAAAAAGAAAAGGAAGTAGCGAAACCTTTCTGTCCACAGATGACGGAGTCTTATATGTTAAAAAAAAAAAAAAAAAAAAAAAAAAAAAAAAAAAAAAAAAAAAAAAAAAAAAAAAAAAAAAAAAAAAAAAAAAAAAAAAAAAAAAAAAAAAAAAAAAAAAAAAAAAACTTCAAAACTCCACAAAAAAGAAAACCACTTACAACTAATAAATGAATTCAATAGTCACTGAATATAAAATCAACATACCAAAACCAGTTGTGTTTCTCTACATCAGTAACAACTTACCCAAGAAGGAAAGTAAGAAATAATCTCACTTACAAAGGCCTCAAAAGGATAAAATACATAAAAATAAATTAAGGTGCTGAAAGACTGGTACACTGAAAACTGTAAAACATTAATGAAAAATCAGTTAAAGAAGACACAAATAAATGGAAAAAGGTCCTGTATTTATGGATTGTAAGATTTAATCCTGTTCAAATGTTCATATTACCCCAAATTATATTCAGATTCAGTGCAGCCCTATCAATCCTAATAGTATTTTTTGCCAAAATAGAAAAATAATCTTAAACTTCACAGAGAATCTCAAAAGACCTTAAATAGCCAAAAAAATCTTGAGAATTTACAAAGTTGGATGTCTCAGATTTCCTGATTTCAAAACACATTGCGAATCTAAAAGAATAAAAACAAAATGGTACTGACATGAAAAACAGACATATGGACCAATGGAGCTGAAATGAGAGCCCAGAGTCTCCACATCTGATATCCTAGCTTTCAGATCTGTGAAAATAAATTTGTCCTTTACAAATTGTCTAATCTAAAACGCTATGTTATAGCAGCACAGAACAGATTCAGACAAGGTTTTAATATCCAGAACATAAAAAGAACTCCTTCAACTCAACTCAACAACCACAAAAACAAATACCTTGATTTAAAAATGAGCAAAGAAGTTGCATAGTTATATCTCCAAAGAAGATAAACAAATGGTCAATGAAAATATACAAATTCACTCATCATCAGGAAAATGCAAATCAAAAGCACCATATCATCTCATACTCGTTAGGGTGTCCACTCTAAAAACAAAGCAGAAAACAAACAAACAAACAAAACACAGAAAATAACAAGTGTTGGTGAGGATGTAAAGAAATTGAATTGGATGTGGTGGCACAGGCCTGTATTTCAGCACTCTGAGAGGCTGAGGCAGGGGGATCTTGGAGCCCAGCCTTGGCAATTTAGCAACTTAGTGGAACCCTGTTTAAAATTTTTAAAAAGAACCGGGGATGTAGCTCAATGTGAAAGCCCTGTGTCCAATCCCCAGTAGGAAAATAAACCAAACAAAAACAAAAAAGTCTTGGGCAGTATTGGTGGAAATATAAAGTGGTGTAGTCAGTAAGAAAAACTGTATAGAGGTTCCTCAAAAAAATTAAAAATAAGCCAAGCATGGTGGTACATGCATGTAATCATAGCCACCACCTCAAAAGATTCAGCCTTGCTTCATCCAGAGCCACCTCCCTCAGTGACTCAATGGAACATCTTTCTCCACCCCACACCCTAAACAACAGCCCTCTGAACTATTCCTTTGCAAGCTGATTTCTCCTTTCAAGACGACCTTCAAAGTTCCTTTTATCAGATTTCCTTGCTTTAAATGGGAAGGGAGTGCTCAGTGTAGTATTAACCTAGCTCTTGATCCTTCTCCGGCTCCCATTCCTTGCTTCTGGGAGAAAGACAAAACTGCTTATTTTACTGAGTGCCTCCAGCTAGAGTTGCTTGCTTGCTTGCTTTCTGAGAAGCTAGGGTATCCAATCCAGAGAGGGACATTCAATACATCAGCGCACAGATCCGGCCCCCAGGTGCATGTGCGAACAGTCAGACCCTCAGTGTTCCCCACCACTTGCCCTTGTTAATTTCCAACCCAGACATCAATCTGTTGGGTAAGCTCCTGGATATCGGGAGCTGCTTTTCTCTAAACCTTAAGCATTGGCCCTCATCCTACTGTCTGTTTTCTTGACGAAGTCTGTATAACAAGATCTTTTCTAAAACCATTGTTATAGGAGAAAAAGGAAGGGAAACTGGCATTTATTGGGTAGTTATGTATGAGACATTTTTGTATGCATACTGATACATAATGTCACCTAAAAATAATGGTAACCCTGAGGCAGATAGAATCTACATTTTACAAAAGAAGAAACTGAAGATCAGAGAGGGTAGGTAACTTTCTCAAAGTTACACAGCTACTAAATAGAGACTAATTTTTATTTCAGATATATTCCCAAAGGCTTATGTACTTTCTGCTGTATTATGTTGCCTTGCAGATTGAAGAATACAATCCATCTTTTATGTCTATATTCTTTAAGAAAATATTATATTCACAATTAAAACATGGAAAAGTAGTTATTTCTTGTGTTCACAGTTTTATTTAATATTTTTAGATTACCATATAATATGTCAGATGGTAGAACCTCAAGAAAGTACCTGATATAGTCCTGTTCTGTCAAACACTGTAAATAATTAGTGGCGGACAAAGCAGGAGAGAACTACAGTTTTGTGGCTCACATGTGTGGATTCCCTGCCCCAGGAGAAATTTAAGAACTGGCCATTTAGAAAAAGTGTTCCCTAGAGGTGAGGTACCAAGTATAACATCAGTTTCATTTTCATCCTTATAGATACTGACGTTTGGCCCAGGCACCCACGCTCAGGCTTTGCCCAGGTTCCAGGAGGCCTTTGGCTGTCAGGGGAAGGGAAGCAAAGATTCCTGTGGTCATTGCTCAGGCACTCATCCTGAAGTCAGCCCTCCTACCAGGCCCTTTCTGCCCTAATAGTCTACACTAGCAAATACTCTCTTACCTTTTTCATTATGAACACTATTTCATCATGAATACTATTTTGTAACCCAGTTACAGCAGTTAAATCCTCTTCAAGAGGAGCCCTCCCATGCAGTTTCCAGAGGCATATTCTTCTCTTCACACTGAGTGAAGTTGCTTCAAGGTTCTATATTTGAGTGAGTGGCCACCTCCTCTATGGACTTCTCCAATAATTGTTCAAACCCAAGAATCAGAGTCAGATAGATTTGTTTAAACTCTGTTTCCTCTACTATACAGCCTTGGGCAAAACACAACCTCACCGAGCCTCAGATTCTTCATCTAGAGAAATAATAATGTTCATCTCTCAAGGCTGTTGGGAGGATGAGCTGCTATGTGTTAAGGCCAAAGTACCTGAAACGTAGATTTCTGGGAAGTGCTCACTTTAAAAAAATTCAGCTGAAATTCACATAACATATAAATAACAATTTTAAAGTGTAGAATTCAGTGAAATTTAGAAACTTCATGATATTTTGCAGCTACCATCTCTGTCTACTTCCGAAACACTTTTATCATCCCTAAAGGAGACCTGGACTGGTAGCATTTTAAAAATCAAAAAAATATTTTGAACTATATGGGTGGCAAAACAAATGGCATCACAATGAGAATATCAATAGCAAGATCACGTTCTAAGACTGATTAAGTACAACACTCCATTCATTGGTCTCTCATTTCGGGTATGATGTTGTGAAAGTTCAACAAAATAGCAGTAAAACACCTAGCCTACTTGCTTTACAGATCACTTTCAGATTTTTCATTTCACATAGGGTCAGTTTGTAGGTATTTTATAGCTCACTTGCCCTTTCCAAACACCATCATAGCATAATGTTTTGCTTAAGCACATTAATACTCAGCAGGGTCCTGTGCCAACTTCTTGTAACACAGTTTATCACTGACCCAGTCTAGGTGTTTGCTAATTCACTCAGAATTAATTGTGCACTTAAATCATTTTCATCAAATCAATTCTCATGCCTATAGCTTTTATAACCATAAGTATTAGCTGGAAACTGATTAAATTTTTCCCATCAGTTGAATATGATGTATGACTATAAATTTTCTTTTTAATTTTTCTTCTGTGACTCATAAATTGACTTAGAAAGCAATTTCAGAAAGGAGTAAAATCTTTGCAATAATAGTAGTGCCCACGAAATGAAGGCTCTTTTTTCTCTTAGGAAAATACTCTGATATATACATTCTGATAGTCTGGTTATATCAGTCACAATTAATATCCCACATTTTAACATTTTTAGAATACTAACTTCCTATAAGAATTTTCAATTCATTTTTTGTTTCTTTAGAGTACAATAGAATATAAGCTTTTTGCACTCAGCTTTTTAAAAAATAGGTTTTAATGATGTGGCTAGATGTTACAATAGGTGAAATACTCTTTATGAATAGTCAGAAAACCGATACCATTCATAACCTGTGTCAATTGCTTATTTTAGCATAATGTTAGAATTAGAGAACACAAGACTAGAAATCTATTTGGAAACTTGGGTCCTACATCTCATTCTGCTATTAAATAACTCTGTAATTTTTGATAAGTCACAACCTTATAAGGGAACCACATTTAAAAAAATCATCATATCATTATGTCTCTTCTATCTACTTCATTAAGATGATATAAAGAAAATCTTAGGTAATCTTATAAAGGGCCTCTATATTGTACAGTCAAATTTGAATAAAACCTTCATATTAGATAATAACATAGTACCAGTGTTGACGTCCTGATTTTTTAAAATTGTACTATAGCTATATAAAAGCATGTTCCTATAGTTGCAATATGGGTAGTGCCACCCAAAGGCCCACATGTGAAAGGTTTTGTCCCCAAGGTGGCGCCAATGGGAAGTGGTGGTACCTTTAAAAGATGGGGCCTATTGGAAGGTTCTTAGGTCATTGGGGTCCGACTTTTCGAGGAGATTGCCAGCCCTAGTCTCTCTTTTCTTTTTGGCTCATGAGGTGGGTGATTTGCTGTATCATACACTGATGACATGATGCATTGCCTCTTCAGAGGCCCAAAGAAATATGACCATCTTGTCTTAAACTGGAAGCTCCAAAAGCATGAGCCAAAATAAACATTTTTTTCTTTCTCTTCATAACTTCTTTGCCTCAAGTGTTTCACTATGGTGATGGAGAGCTGACTAATATAATTCTATCTAATATAACGCATCTTTCCTATGATTCTTTGAGAATTTCTTTACTTTCTGTCATCCAAGGTATTCCAGCATCATCTTACGTTACAATGTTTCAGAAAAGGCCAGGGACAGAGAAAACGAAAGTGGTTACGTGTTATCATTTGAGAAATCTGGGTAAATGTCTACCAGAATTATTTTACAAATTTTGAAACTTTTAAAAATTTTTAAAAACTTTTAGTGGTACATTTTATATATACATAATGATAACATTTAGCATAGGGAATTTGCACCTGTACATGACATACCTTGCTGCTTCTTTTTTTCCCATTTCCCTCCCCTCCCTTCAATTTCTTTCCCTCTCCTTATTTACAAAAGTTTTGTTTCCATATTTTTCCCTTCTATTATCTTTTTTTCTTGTCCCTCCATTCCTTCCAAATTACGTAAAAATAAAAAAGTTAAAAATTCATTGCCAGAATTTTTTTTTTTACCAAGAACATGTATTGGTACAATGCGTACATAATGATCACATTTATCATTGCGATTTTGTACCTGTACATGATGTATCTTCGATCCCCCCCTCCCCACCCCTCCCTTCCGTTCCCCCCTTTCCTTATTTACAGCAGGTTTATTTACATTTTTCCATTTTTTCCCTTGTTTCTCTTTTCCCTTCCTTCTTTTCCCCTTCTAGCTCTCCTCTCTTTTGAATATTATCTTTCTTTTACCTAGTATCTATTATGCCTTTTTGTCTTTATGTACACTTATGGTTTCTCATATCAGAGAAACAATTTGATGTATAGTCACACATGACTGATTTATTTCAATTAAGAGTATGTTATCAAGGTGCATCATTTACCCACAAATGACGCTAGTTTATCCTTTTTTATGGCGGAGTTGTACTCCATTGTGTAGAAAGACCACATCTTCTTTAGCCATTCCTTGATTGTTGGGCATTTGGGTTGTTTTCAAGACTTAGCTATTACAAATTGTGTTGCTATGAACATGGTTGTGCATATATTGCTGTGGTATGAGGTTTTCAATTCTTCTGGGAGGACACCAAGGAGAGGAATAGCTCAGTCAAATGGAGCCTCTAATTTTAGATTTTTGAGGAGTCTCCATAATGATTTCCATAGTGGTTGGACTAGTCTACATTCCCACAAACAGTGGAGAAGGGTACCTTTTTCCTGGCAGCCCTGCCAGCACTTGTTATTGGTTGATTTCTTGATAACAGCTATTCTTTCTGGAGTGAAATGGAATCTTAGCATTGTTTTGGTATGTGTCCCTTGAATGACCAATTCTGTTGAACACTTTTTCCTATATTTATTTGCCATTTTTATTTCTTCATCTGAGAAATGTTTATTCATTTCAGATGCCCATGTTTGGATAGGGCCTTTAAATTTAGGGGATTTGATTTGGTTTGAGTTCTTTATATATTCTAGATGTTAGACCTTTGTCAGAGGGACAACTGGCAAAAAACTTTTCCCAGTCTGTGGATTTTCATCCCTGGGATGAATCATACTTGGTTGTAGTGTATAATTGATGAAAAAAAAATACAAAGAATCAATGAATCAAAGAGTTGGTTCTTTGAAAGATTAAATGAAATACACAAGCCCTTACCCACTCTCATCAAAAAAAGGAAAGAGAAGACCCACATGCATACAATAAAATATTGAAGCAGTAAAATCACAACCGACCATTGGCACTTACTTCAAGAACCTATGCTCGAGCAAGATGGAAAATACTGAAAAAGTGGACAGATTCTTAGAAACATATGAACTACCAAAACTGAATCAAGAAGAGATAAAAATACTAAATAACCCAATATCAGCCATTGAAATTGAAGAGGTAATTAAAAACCTACCAACAGAGAAAAGCCCAGGTCCTGGCGGTTTCACAGCTGAATTCTATAAGATATTCAGAGATGAGATGATCTAATGCCACTACTCCTTGAACTCTTTAATGAAACTGAAAAGGAAGCAGTATTTCCAAAATCATTCCTGGAAGCAAGTATTACCCTGATTCTAAAACTAGAAAAGAATCCAACCAAAAAAGACAACTACAGACCAATTTACCTAATGAATATAGATGCAAAAATTCTCAATAAGATACTGGCAAACAGAATGCAACAAATTATCAAGAAGATTATACACCATGATCAAGTAGGATTCATCCAGGGATGTAAGGGTGGTTCAACATATGCAAATCGATACATGTAATACACCATATCAACAGAGTCAAAGACAAAAATCACATGATCATCTCAGTAAATGCAGAGAAAGCATTTGACAAAATCCAACACTCATCCACGATAAAAACTCTACAGAAATTACCAATTGACAGTCTCTATCTCAACCTGTAATAGCTATGTATGACAATCCAATGGCCAACATCACACTAAACAGTCAGAAACTAGAAGGTTTCTCACTAAAATCTGAAACAAGACAAGGATGTCCCCTATTACCACTACTATTCAATATAGTTCTAGAAACATTAGCCAAAGCAATTAGGCAAGAGAAAGGAATAAAAGGAATAAAGATAGGAAAGGAAGAAGTTAAACTATCACTATTCGCAGATGACGTGATACTGTACATTGAAGACTCCAAAAATTCCACCAAAAGGCTTCTAGATTTAATAACTAAACTCAGTAGCGTAGCTGGATACAAAGTTGACACCCGAAAATCAATAGCATTCCTATGTACAAATAACAAACTCATTGAGAAAGAAATGAGAGAAGATATACCTTTCACAATTGCATCCAAAAAAATGAAATACTTAAGACTCTATATAACAAACAAGTAAAAGACCTTTACAATGAAAGCTATAGTACTCTAAAAAAGGAAATTGAAAGGGATATCAGAAAATGGAAAGATATACCATGTTCTTGGGTAGGCAGAACCAACATAGTGAAAATGGCCATACTTCCTAAATTACTATACAGATTTAATACAATTCCCATCAAAATACCAATAACATACTTCACAGAATTAGAAAAGGCAATCATGAAATTCATCTGGAACCAGAAGAGACCACGAATAGCAAAAACAATGCTTAGCCACAGGGGCAAGGCAGGGGGCATCACAGTCCCTGACCTGAAACTATACTGTAAAGCTACTATGCTAAAAATGGCATGGTACTGGCAAAAAGACAGACCTGAGGACCAATGGAACAGGCTAGAGGATGCAGAAACAACTCCAAAGACATTCAAATACCTCATCTTTGACAAAGGAGCCAAACACCCTCACTGGAAGAAAGACAGCCTCTTTAAAAAATTGGCTGGAAAAATTGGCTGGCCACATGCTGAAAACTAAAACTAGATACATGTCTCTCACCATGTACTAAACTAAAATCGAAGTGGGTCAAGGATCTAAACATTAAAACAGAAACACTAAAGCTACTGGAGAATAGAATAGGAAGAACTCTTAAAGACATAGGAGTAGGAAAAAAAATTATGAACAGAACCCAGACTGCACAGGAAATAATACAAAGAATCAGTGCTTGGGACCTCATCCTACTAAAAGGCTTTTGCACAGCAAAAGAAATCACTAGTAGAGCAGGACAAAAATCCACAGACTGGGAAAAAATTTTTGCCAGCTGTCCCTCTGACAAAGGTCTGACATCTGGAATATATAAAGAACTCAAAAAAATCAAGCCCCCCAAATTTAAAGACCCTATCCAAAAATGGGCATCTGAAATTAATAAACATTTCTCAGATGAAGAAATAAAAATGGCAAGTAAGTATAGGAAAAAGTGTTCAAGAGAATTGGTCATTCAAGAGACACATATCAAAACGGAGACCTGGAGTTTGTGGTCTGTTGACCTTATGACACTTTCACCAGGTGGTCTGATGAGATGAAGGTCAGTGTGACACCTCTGCACCCCATGTTGGGTGTCCCTCCTTTTGTACAATCCAGGTGAGGGGGTTTGGTGTTGCCAACATCTGGTGGTTATCTGTTTGTACACGCAAGTTACCAAGTCATTCTGCCTCAGCATTTGTATTTAAAATGGAGCAAACTTCTGTTTTATAAAACAGAGTCACTCAGGATAAAGCAGAACCTGAAAGGTACTATTCTATATATAACATTGAGAAACTCACAGCAGGGTGCAGCCTGCTCTACATGGAGAGCCCGTCTCAAACTGTAAAAAGGGCTGGGGATATAGCTCAGTGAAAAAGCTTTGGATTCATTCCTCAGTACAAAAAAAAGGAAATTTGACAGATGGTAGGACATGCCTATAATGTGGTAAGGCATGCCTATAATCCCAGAACTCTGGGAGGCTGAGACAGGAGATATACACCAAGTTTGGAAGAACGGTGTCAAATGCCGGCTCTTCAGACATTATCAATACAACCTATTAAGTTTGTTTGCTAACTGTGGTAACTGACAGCACCAATTCCTCAAAGCTTTGGTAGACTTTCAGAAGGAGAAAGGCAAAGCCAGAATTTATTGAGAAGTTTAGTTAAAAGTAGACCTCTTGCAGAGGAGGTAGTTCAGTGGGAGTGTGCGTGCATATCATGTGTAAGGCAACAACAAATTTGGCTCTTTCATTGTACAGACTTGGTTAGGATTGAGTAAAGATTATGGCACCACAGTCCAGAATTACAGTCCAGCGGATACAGCAAGGTAATACTTTGAGGCTAAGTATTGGAAAAGTTTTAGGACACAATGTGTCTGCTCACACTTTGCATGGAAGAGTTAGTGAGTCTTTTGGGCAGTTCATATAATGAACAATCGAGTTATTTTTCTCAGACCAGAATCTCCTGAAAGGGGAGCTGTATTAATGTAGAAAGCAAAGTAACGGGGCAGAAGGATATGTAATTGCAGTTCTCAGCTTTCCAAGCTGATAATGGAGGTAGATGGTTTTAGTTCCTAGTACTTAACTCTAGGATAGAAGAATAGGATCATGGAGAAATACACAGTAGCCTCAACTCTGCCTTTAATGTTTTATTTCTGTTTAAAAAAAAAATCTGAAGCTAATATGGCAAATTGTCAATACTTGCCCAAGTGTAGTAATGGGTTTACAGCTGAAATGAATTTTCTTTGCTAACAGTTCTTCGTACTTCTTTTATAAGGTAAAGTATTTCATAATTTAAAAAATAGTGCTTTTGCTTCAATCTTTTATCTCTCCTCTTTTTTAAAAGACATCATGTAGATCTTCAATTTTCTGATTGATTTTTACAGACTGTTCATTTACAGTACAATTGAGATAGTTGACATTTCATTAAATTTTCAGTGATAGCTTCTAGGCTGTGTGGCTCTACCTTGGTCAGTTGCATAGAACTTGTTCACTTCCCATGTCACTCCCATGGCAAAATTTTATAAACAACTTTTCAGTTCATATTGATTTCAATTTGTATTGATTTTACTATTGAGAGGGCCATCTTGTTTTTTGAATTTTTTGTGGTTCTGGGTATCAAGTCTAGGGCTTCGTGCACGCTAGGCAAGCACTTTACCACTGAACCACACGCCCAGTGTCGAGACAAGAGGGCCATGTTTTACCCATCTTTTCCTTGAATTAAAGAATGTGATGGTATGTGGCTGTAATCCCAACACACTGGGAGGCTGTGGCAGGAAGACCACAACATTTGAGCCCTGCCTAGGCAATTTAGCAAGACCCTGTCTCAAAAATGGGCTGGGGAAGTAGCTCAGTGTAGTGGTCCTGAGTTCAATCCCAAGTACCACCAAAAACAAAACAAAACAAAAAACAAACTAAGAGAGTTTCTTTCTCTAGTGTTCTTTGTATGGGAGATACATATAATATATACATACACATATATATTTCTATTCATGGAGACAGAGTTATATACACATATGTATGTGTTTTATGTATGAAAATATAGAGTATCTTAGAATTAGAAGTCCTGCAAGTCATTTAATTTAACTTTCTAGCCAATATGTGATTTGCTTCTACAGCATTTGGTAGGCTGTACAGCAAATGGTAGCATATGTGTTTTGGAATCAGTTTTCTATTGTTGTGGTTTATATCTAGATGTCCCTCCAAAACTGCATGCACTCAGAGGAGGGGCTTTTGGAAGTTGACTAGATTACAGGGGCGGTGGGGCTGATGTATTGTTAGGCGGGGATCTGGCCAAAAGAGGCGGGTAACTAGGAGGCGGGTCACTGGGAGCAAGGACTGGAAGGGATTTTCTCCCTCCCTGTTCCACCTTTTGCCCCCTGCATCCTGGCTGCCATGCAGTAAGTGGTTTTCCTCCACCAGGCCTTTACACCACGCCTTCCTACCTTGGAGCTGGCCGACTATGGACTGAAAAACCTGAGCTAAAGCTGTGGATATCAAGTATTTTGTTCCAGTGACGAGGAAAGGGACTAAGACATCTATGGGGAAAGGCCAGTTTTGTGTCACTTCGAGTTCAAGTGTGAACTAGGGTAAGTTATTTAACCTTTATAAAGCTCAATATCTCAGAGATAAAATGGAGATTACAGGCCTACTTTGCAGGCTTGTGTTAACTTTAAATGAGAATGCATGTAGGTTATTAAATATAGAGTTGAAACAAAATAATCTTCAAAATACATTAGCAATTACTACTGTTATTTTGTGATAGATAAACCTTTCAGTCTCTAACCATTATAATAATATTGTACTCTGTAAGAAAACCTGTCCTATTTGGGCAATATCTGTTACTTGAAACAAAGTGAGCCAAAATTCTTTCTCTTTACCTCTTTAAGCCTATGGGTAGCAATAGCTTCTTACTATTGCTAGTCTCTGGGTGTTTTGTCATTTCTTGGCCCTTTAATTCTGTCCACTCTTTTGTAAATAGTTCCTCCGTTAGAGTTTCTTTACTCACACTTTTTGAGAAGACTACTGTTTTCTTCCAGGACCATGATCGATATAATCTTGTACTTTCATTTGACAACTCACCCTTGTTCACAGCAGTCTCTCAGGACTCTCTTCTGGACCTGCACATACATTGCTCCATTGGTTTCTCACTTCCACTGGCCCATTTCCTTTCTTTCTTTTTGGAGGGAGGCAGTGCTGGGGATTGAACTCAGGGCCTTGCACTTGCTAGGCAAGTGCACGACCACTAAGCTAAATCCCCAATCCCTTATTTCGTATTTATAATTCTGCTCCTAACTTTGTACTTAAAGTTCGTATTTGGTTTCCCATCTTGGAATCTTACTTCTTCCATCAAGAAGTAAGACTTTGGCTGTGACTTACTCTTCTATTCCTTCCATTTCCAAGTATCTATGGGTTATCCACTTTAGTTTGAGAACTCTTAAACCTAATCTTTCCCACCTTGCTTGACATTTAAAAACAAGGGAGCATGTTGGGTAATATTCTATGTTCCACTATTGTCGTTCTTTCCTTGGTGTTCTCTACAATCTATCTGTAGGCAAGCTCGTCCATTAATTCTTCCTAAATTAATGTCTCAAGTCCAGGTTTATCTTCTGAATTCCTGACCCATTACTTAACTGCCTACTCACCTTCTGCATTTGGATATCTCAAAGGTACTTCAAACTGAACATGTGTCAACCTGAGTTCATCTCTCCCTTGACTCGATTTGCCTCTGCTGGTCTCTGTCTGAGCAAAGATAGCCACCTTGTTCAAACAGAAATCTATAAGTCATTCTGGACTATTCCTTTGTACTTAACCCATTTATCCAAATGATCATTAAATAATGCTGATTTTAGTCCTAAATCTATACCAAAGCTATCCTCTTATCTTTATGTCTACCCACTATCCTTTGATGAGTTGTAAGTCTGAGGCATTGCATTTTTCTCCTAAATCACTGCCTTTTTCAACCTATTCTCTATACTGTTGCCAGAGTTATGTTTTCTATGTTTAAAAGAATGTTAGAAATCTACAGCATTGTAGCAGTACCCTACGTGTCCTAGTCCCTGTCAACTTTTCCAAGCTTCTGAACACTTCTCTCCCCCATTCCCTCTCCTTCAACTATGCAAAGTTCATTTGACTGCAGAACCTTTACACATGTTATCGCTGTGAGAGAATGGTCTAACTCTCATTTTACTCACCATCAGATTTTAGCTTACTTCCTCAGTGAAGTCTTCCTTGCTACTCTAGGTCAGATGATGCAGGATACGCTCCACTTCATATATATCCAAGCACCATACACATCTTTGTAACCTTGTATTCTTGATGTTATCTGGTTGATGTTGTACATCCCACTAGGCTATGACTTTCACCAGGGTACAGTCCGTGTGCTAAAAAACATTTACTAAATGAATGAATGAATGAATGAATTTGACATTTATTTGGATTGTAAACTTTTTGATTGCAAACTTTAGCTCTCTATACAGCCTAGCCCAGGACACTGTGTAATCTCTCTTTTTCTCTTCCATGTTTATGAATGATTTAATGAATAAATATTTGATGTGAAAATGAGTTGGGATACCTAAAATCACTTATTATTCTTCAAAAGTGTCTTCACCTGCATTTGTTATTATTATTATTTTGGGGGTTTTTTGAGACGGGGTCTCCCTATGTAGCCCAGGCTGGTTTGAACTTGAGGCAATTGTTTTGCCTCAGCTTCCCAAGTTCTGGGATTATAGACGTGTGCCACCATGCCTGGCCACCTGCATTTATTATGTACATTTCTTTTTCCTACTTTACATATATTCTATATTTTTACATTTTTCTGCAATTCATTTTTTGTGGCCAGAGGCAATTTCTCTAGTCAGTAATTATTTCCCTTTTGATGTCATAGCATTTCCTATAGAGCACAAATAGAATTGCTATATACTCTTAAAACACTATACAGTTTTAAATAAGCACTCTATTTTTACTTAGGAGGGAGTTTCTTATTTCTGGAGATGGGAAAGAGATGACAGTCATGGAAATGAAGAACCAGCATTGATGTGAACATTAAGTCAAATATCAGAGGATTAGGATTTGCATTGTGGGTGATAATCTATATTTCTGCCCATTGCTTTCATTGATGAAAATTGAATTGCAGGATCTGCTTTTGTATAAATTTTCCCAGTCTGTTAATATGTCTTGGTGCAGCTATAAAATTATTTTAAGAGACGGAAGAATTGCGCTTGTTTTGAATTGCTGGGCATGGGAAGTTAATCACCTACAGAGCTCAACTCTCGTTGGCAGAACTTGGAGTGCTATAGAATAGTTTTGAAATATCTCTTCAGTGCTCACAAGGCAAAGTGTGGTGAGGTGAGTACTAAACCAGGAGAATAAAGACTTGTAAAGTAATCTGGAATCTGCCTCTGTGTAACCATAAATGCCTTACAGTTCTCTCCGGGATTGTGCCCTCTTTTGTAAATCAGACTTTGTTGAACTTCCACTCATTGTTCACAGGGTTGCTGTGAGGATCAAATTAAGAAAGTACAACAGGAGAGCTATTTAAAAATACCCTACAAGGAAGATTGGCACTATAGACACCTGATCTCACTCTTCCCTCAGGTCACCCTCACTGACAGCTGGCAGTCATTCATTTTTTTTTTTACATATTACTACTATCAAACAGGTGAAGGTTAGAGAACAAGACAAATGAATGAGACCTCAAAATAAGTGCTGCAAAAGGTGCACTTGTTACTATTTATATTGGGGTGAAGAGACAAATACAAAATTCTTCATATTCTTTGAACAATAGATATTTGTTTTTGGCATTTATTTTTCAGGGATCAAAAATAACATGCTACATATTAATACAAATACATTTCTATTTTTATACAATATGAATCTACTTCAAATATAAATTATTTTCAACAAACATAACCCAGTTTTCCTATACATTTTTTACAATTTGTTTTAAAAAAGTTATTTGTACAAATGCAGGTAAATAAAATGTATTACTGGATACAACCATTTAAGTGCATTAAATGGACCCCTTCTACCTACTCGGTATAGTGGGATCTGCAGTGGTGAAACTCAGTTATGAGTCCAAAGCTTCAGATTTGGCAAGAATGGAATGGTTGGGCTGGATGAATCCATCTTTACTTGATTCATCTTAGTATTTGCTGCCAAACACGTAGCATATATTTCACAATATATACCTTGTTTTATACAACCCATGATTCTGAAATTTATGGAATGTATGTTTTTTGAAATTGAATTAATTTTAAAATATAGTGAAGGAGTTTATTGTTTAAAATAATTCATATGGTAATTATTTGTATTAGATTGAATATTACATTGCTGATATCTGAGCATTTTTGGATTACAAAATATCAATAGGGCTCAATGTAATAAAAAGCGAAGTATCTTTCTTTTTATCTCAAAACAGAGTCCATTTAAATCTACCTGTTTATATACCAGATAATGTGAAATCTGGGGGGAGAATGGGATGGAATAGTTGACATTTTGGACAGAAGGATAAATTCAAATTATGCTCACTGGTTACTCTTGCTGATTCTTTGAGCAGTAGTATATGTCAATTAATACATTTGGGATAGGACATAATATATTTTAATCTAAATGAAAAAACTCTTTTCTTTGCAGTTTGTTATCATTAAAACATTCAGTTTGTTTTCCTAAAGATTAAATACCATGTGAGTCACCATAATGAAACACCAGTTTAAATTATTTCCATTTATGTTATCACTGGAAGTTGCAGGGATTATGCCGCTATTTTAGTGTAATTGGTGCTGTGTTGTTTTTGGTGAATGCGCTGCAAAGATCTAGATCCCATGGGGCAGTTGTGATTAAAGAGGATGGTTGTTTTCCAGGTGAGTAACCTGATTGTAAATTGGGAATCATCATCTAAATCAGTGCTTACAGGAAGTTTTAATCTCCTGAAGTTTGAGTTGGGGAGGTCAGGTGAACAGGGAACAGGTTTGCAGCCTGTGTCTTCATAAGATTCAGCAACAATGGATTGAGGGTCTTCCTATTTGCTGCTGTTTGAAAGTGTAATCAGTTCCTTCATTTATCCAAGCACTGACCGCTCATCTGTAAAGTGCATTCAAATACTGTGGGCACAAAAAGGAGAGCCTGGAATGAGGGGAAATACATGTCTTTAAGAAGTTCTAGGGCATATTGGCAGCCTTTGATGAAGTCCATGAACGGCTGTCAAGTGTTAAAATTTTAAAAGCCCACGGAGTCTGTGTATTGAATAAATACACAATTTAAGCCACCAAGGTGGAATAATACAAGAATCCCTTTGCATTTTAGAAAATATAAAGCAAAAAGGGAACTGTATACCTTATTCCAGTCTTAGCCTACCTGCTAATTTGTTCCGAATGGTGCAGTATGCAGCTGCCATCCCTGACAGTGCACAGTTGCAACAGGTGTGGCAGAGTCTATCTTGCTGCTAAGTTTAGCTCTGCATGTGGGGATTCCACACTTTGCAGCCCCTTGTAGAGGGGAGCATTGGCAAATGACTGTATAAAAGTGGAAAGCACTTGGGAATTTTATCACCACGCTAGATTTAGATCAGAGTAAAGGGGCCGATCTAAATTGGTTACTGTGGTGGTGGAGGCATAAATTTCAATCCATTCCACTCTCTTACCACCACTGCAGTTCCCCATGGAGGACCCTGGGAAATTTGATGACAACCTTTTAGGTGTAAAGAAGGACTGAATTTTTGAGCATGTAGAATCTAACACAGGTGTACTAGTTCTTTGGTGGCAAAACTGCCGCTGGCTCTCTAATTTCCAGTTTATAAACAGTATTCTTCTCCTTTGGCTTCTCTTCGCAACTTTAATTTAAAAGGATCAGATTCTCCCCTACTGACATACTAGGGCAATTTATGAAAATGAAAGTTTTCAAAATTTTTTTTTCCTGTAGATAATAAATTAAACACTTGGTCTTTTGGCAGGGATGAGGAAGGGAAAAACATTTTTTGGGAAAGACAAATTGACATTTGAGGACATCAATCTCAATAAAGATTTGTTGGAGGGTGCTGTATAGTCCTTTTCTCCTTTGTCTCTCTTTGTTTTCTTGTACTCAGATCCAAAAAGAGTCTCACAATGACTATCTGATCTTTTTTTTTTTTTTAGCAAAATACAAACAGAAAACCAAAACCAAACAAACAAAAAAACCCTACAACAAACCTTGAGATTCGGAAATCTGGAATGTTTTATCCAAAGCCACAATCACCCAATGACAGAATATCAAAATTATTTCATTTCTGCTTTAAAGTACAGTTAGATTTTCTTTGCCATGTCCACCTGTAGATACATTTATTATTTGTGTGCAACTTAATCCTGGAGTGTGACGGGGAGGGAGAGAAAGGCAAAGAACCTCATGTGTAATGTTGAATTCTTTATCATGAGAACATCTGGACTTAGTTTTCCCTTGATTTGGAGTCAGTTCATCATTCTAGATTTTCATGATACATCTGCCATTATCTGAATTTTTAAAAGTCCAGTAATAGTAATAGCACAGATATAATATACACATTTTTTCTTACTAGATGAGTTTATTTGCTAGGAACTTCTCTCTGCAAGGCTGATCCTTAAATTGAAGCAGTTTCTTTAAATTTCTTTCATTTGGGACGGACTTGATGGGCTAAGACGATGAAACTGTTGCTTTTTTGGGAAAGGGATAGTGAATCCTTCTATTAACCTCTGACAACATTTAGCTTCAAGTCAGTACAGGTGATTTTTTTAGGGCCAAAATGATGAGTCAAAACTTGTTTGTTTTTTTTTTTCTTCCGGTACCTTCTTGGTGCACTCCTACCTTTCAAAGGTAAATTCTCCTTGTCTGTTCTTAGATCTTCCAGGGGTCTTGTATTTTTAACAACAGCATCATATGAATTTCTGTGGTCTGAGGTTTGTTGAAGGCCTGGGTTCTTTTTGGTTCCTATGGAAACCTCCCCTCCTAACCAGCTGTCGTTTCCTATATTCTTTTCAAAGAAAGAGTCTCAGACCTCTTATATATCCTACAAACAGAGTGAAGAGGAAGACTAACACAAAGAAAACATGAATAGCTTGTTGTTACATGGGAAGCTTCATGTAAGAGAGACTTCCTGTACATCAACATACACGGGATCAGTCAGATCCGCTAAAGCTCAACTCCATTCTGGCTTTAAGGAGTGGGGATTCGAGTCTGCATCTCTATATCTGTGAACTGCGGGACACTTTCTATTCTCTCAGAGGTGATGGGTGAGATGACATGTTTGAGTCGAAGGAGCATTGTGAAGAGCAGGATGAGGAGAATGGCCAGGAGGCTCAGGAATAAGCCCACGTACATGTACAGGTTGGAATACTTGTCTGAAGTGGTGTCAACCTCTGTTGCCAGAGTAGGAAAATGGGCTCTTCCGGTGAGATTTCCATGGTACTTAAAATGCACCTCCGTCATCACTCAATACTTGATACCGCTTTGATTTCTATTGCCTTTGTGGCATTCCAGGTCACTTAGATTGTCTCTGAATATACTTGGCGTGTTCTAACAATCTGATACAAACCAATCACTCTTGGAGTGAAATCGTAGTGCACAGACAAGAAAACGGTAATGTTCTAAATTGGTAATTTCCACACCCTTTCTATCCTCTAGCACAGTAAGCACCTCACTCCCCAAAAGATTTTATCAGAATTTCTTAATCAATTAAAACTATATCTGTAAATAAAGCTTATTTTTTCACACTCCTGCTCTTATATTTATTAAAATTAAGTGTGATGAAACTGCTTTATAATACTGAAATAGGGACAAGAATCTCTCTGAGTATTATATCAGACTTTTACTCTATTTTGGTAGAGGGAGTAAGGGCTCCCTTTTACCTACAGTCTGTCTAGGTGCGTGAACTGACTGCATGAATTTAATTGGGTTCTTCTGTGAGGAGACTTTCTAAAGGCATTCATATATTTCTGGCTCATTACATCTGAGTTTTCACCCCCTGCTTGTCTGTCTTTCTGACTCTTCTTTTAGGGTGGGGATTGTAAAGGTCCTGCCCAGCTGTGCATCTCGAGCGCTGTGAGTCTGGAGGCTATGAATTTTCTACAGCTTTTTGTATGTTCCTCACTGTAGGTTGGGGGGAAAGTGTTGTCAGACCTGGTGATTCTCAGATGGAGCAGGTCTCGGAGATGCTGACAGCAGTAGGCCTAGGTTCAGAAGATTTGGTTTCTTAGATTCTTCCACAGACTTATTTTCCTGAAAATTAAAAAAAAAACAAAGATAAAATATTCAGGCATCTAAGGGAAATAGATGAAAATTATATATATATACACACACATGTATATATTTTGCGGGGTTCGGGGGATCAAACTCGGGGCCTTGTGCTTGGTAGGCAAGCACTCTACCACTGAGCTAAATCTCCAACCCCTGAAAATATATTTTGAAATAGAAATGAACCAATACATTGCAAAAAGTTTTGCTAGAGGCAAACTAGTTTTAAAATAATATGTTTTCCCATCATTTGGAATGTCTTTTTCTCTTTTAATGGTACATTTTAGATGTATTTTTATGTGTATGTGGTGCTGGGGATTGAACCAAAGGCCTGTGCATGCTAGCAAGTACTCTACCTCTGAGCTACATCCTCAGCCCTTTTATTTTGATTTTGATTAGAAGGTCTTGCTATGTTGTCCAGGCATAGCCTGAAACTGGATCCTCCTGCCTCAGCCTCCTGAGTGGCTGGGATTATAGATGTGTATCACCATGCTTGGCTGAATATCCTTCCCCCTTATGTGGTAAATAGCTATTAAAAGGTTAAAGAAAAACCCTGATCACTAAACAGCAGCTAATAACTAGGCTAGATTAGGACAGTGAGTATCCATAAGCCAAGGAGTGCCAAAGATTGCCAGCAAACATGAGAGGTTAGAAACAGGGAAGAGTCTACCCTACAGATTTCAGAGGATGTGTGACCCAGCTGTTGCCTTGATTTTAGGGTTTTAGCCTCCAGACCTGAGAGAATAAATTTCTGTTGTTTAAAGCTACACAATTTATACAACATTGTATGGCAGCTCTAGGAAACAAATACACAGACTAACTACCCTGAGGCCCTAGGGTTTTGGAACCATGGAGGTAGTGTTTCTCAGTGAGGGCCTTGGGGATTCCTTTCATCAGAAATGCACCTGGAAGGTGCTTATTAAAATGCACATACCTAGGCCCTTTCTCTTGCTCCCTAGGTCCTGATCTCTGGGGATAGGACCTTGAAACCTGTTTTAATGAGATACCCACATAAAGTTTCTAAACACAAATATTAGGCTTTCTGAAAATAGTATACACAGTATTTGGGTTCATTCTCCAGACGTTCTGATTCTTTAGGTCTGTATGGGACATGAACATCTTTATTGTTTAAAAGCTCTATAGATGATTATAATACACAGTTAAGGCCGAGAAAAACCACTCTACAAGATAGAGCCTAGCATTTCAAGTTCAGGACTCTGACAGTCCCAGGCAGCTCACACAGTGGCATCCTTTGATCTCAGCTTCCCCACAGGTATTAAATGTGTTACATTATAGTCAGTCTGAGCAGTCTTCCTTCCACCTCTTCTCCCTGCAGCTCCTTTCATTAAGAATGGTATTACCACAGAGATAAGAACTTAATAGATTTTTCACCCCTGTATCTCGTAAGTTACTTTTTCACCTGCCTTCCAGAAGAGAAGTGGAAGGAAACATACATACTTGCTGCTAATATAAACCAAGTGAGAGAGACCTCTATACTATTATATTATCTTTTTATCCCTCCTTGGAGGTCAAATACACAGAATTGGATAAGTCATACTTATTGGCTTATGACACACTGTTATCATTGGAAAATTCAGGCCCTCGTTAATTGCTTTGCTTAATAATATAATGAACACCCATAGACAAAAACTGTTCCTACTAATTTTGAGTGAGAATAACTGATAATTTACATGATATCTACTTATGCTGCCCATCTCATCCTCCTACCTACTTATCTACAGAAGTAAACAATGCCCTGAATTTTGTTCCCTATTACCTTGCTTTGATTTACACAGGCACACACACACACACACACACACACACACACACACACACACACTACTTATGCCTAAACAATATGTAAGCTTTGTTTTGAATTTTATTTTTTAAAAAAAGGTGATAGGTTGTGATTTTTGACTTGCTCTTTTAAACTACATTTTATTATTATGCAGTGTATCTATAACTATCCTAGTAGGATGAAAAAGGAATAAAGGCTTGAATCCTATGTGTTGCACTTGAGGCTCTTTATGGCCTTTGGTATTTACCCCATTCTTCTTAGTTTAACATTCAAGACTGTCAATGGTCAGGGTTATCTTAATTCCTTCCATTACTTTCCTTTCCAGTGAAACCATAATGCTCACTCTTAATCTGCTTCCCTATTTCCATGTTGTTGTTTGTTGAGTGTTGGGAATCGAACTCAGGGTCTTGCACTTGCTAGGCAAGCATTCTACCATTGAGCTAAATCGCCCCCCACCCCACCGTTTCCATGTTTTTCTGGAAAAGTTCCTTCCATCTTTACATGTCTCTGCATAGAGAAATGCTACCATTCTTCAAGGTTCATGAAGCTGAACTTGATTTCCCACCTTAGTTTAATTCCCACAGTTTTATAGCATTCCCAGAAGAACTATATTTGTCTAATATTATAGATATCTATTTGATATGTTTTCCCTAAATCTTAATTTATAAGCTCCTTGAGGATCTCTTTCAATGTTTTCTTCTTTATACAGCTATGCTTGCAGTAGTTTCTCAATAATTGAATAAATACATGGATATGACTAAAGAAATTCATTTAGCACTGTCAACTTGATGTCTTCTCATATCTCTGATTTGCTTACTACTGTAGTTGTCCCTTAGTATCTGTGAGGCATTGTTTCCTGAACCCCCACAGATACCAAAATCTGAGGATGCTCAAAAAACAACCCGACATTTGCATATAATTTATACACATCTTCTTATATACTTTAAACCACCTCTACATTACTTATAACATCTAATATGATAGAAATGCTATGTACAGAGTTCTTATTCTTATTACTTAGGGAATAATGACAAGAATGAAACTCTATACGTTTTCAGTAGAGACACAATTCTTTTCAAATATTTTTGATCTGTATGTAGTTGGCTGGATCTGTGGTTGGTTGAATCTACAGATGCAGAATCCAAGGGTATGGAGGCCTGACAGTAAGAACTTGGAGAAGAGCCCGAATTTTCGTTTAATTTTTTTTCTCTTCCTTTACACCCTGATCTTTTATTGTGTAAAGGAGACTAAGTCCTGGATTGTAATCTAGAATGAAGTAGTAATGACTTTTTTAAAACAACAACAGCAACAACAACTTTGCTCTTGAACTGCTATTTGAGTTATAAAGTTTTAAAAGAAAACTACATATAGGGGATGGTATAAAATTAAAATTAAAAGTTTAGAAAGTACAATTGCACCTATAAAAGGCTTTCAATAATAATTGACAGTACATTTCCTGTCTCCTACACAATTGACCCTGAATTTTTCTTGAGCTTGGTATTTATTTATTATTTTCTGAAGCTTGGAGAAACTTAGATAACAATGATGTCTGCTACAGCTGTCAACTTCTTTAAATGTTTTCCTTTGAGGGTTTGGAAAGCTAATCACATAGTTTTTAAAATCCTCTATTGTCTCCAGGTCACGAAACATCCTGGTTAATTTGAGTAATTCCTTAAATCCATTATGGACTTTGAGATGAATAAACATTTAGGTCCTGGGGAATTATTTTTGCTACTCTATTCCTATAGCTATGATTTCTTCTAATAAAACTTTCCAAACAGATTGCCACAGCTTTCTTTGGTCACTAATTAATGAATTGTATAGATGATGTGATTGCTCCATTAAAAGTTCTGCATGAGATGGGAAAAAAAACCCAACCGTACAATTTCAAAATGAGCAAAAAAACCTATTCATTCCAAGGGATCCGATTACCGTAGAAAGACATTTATAGACTTATTTTAGCATCCTACAGTCCTTTCTGGAAAGCTCATATATAAAAAACAATTTCTAGTCTTTCAAAAGTGGTTGAAAGCTGTTGAGGGATAAAGAGGACAGTAAAGAGAGGGACAGAGAGGAGATAATCAGGAAAAGAAAGGGAGGGCGATAGAGGAGGGGAAAATGGACGAGGAGGAAAGGAGTAAAGAGAATGAGACACGTGGGAAGGGGATAAAAGGTAGGTGAAAACAATTAACAAGAAGAGAAGCAGGAAAATATTAGGAAAGAAGGGGAAAAGAAAGAAAAGGAAGAGAGACATTTGAAGGAAAGGAAAAGGGGGAAGATTAGTTTAATAAATGCCCAATGCTCAACACGAACCTGCCTTTCCCGTTTTCTTCACCTCTACTGTAAATCGAAACACCTACAAGCGATGTGAAGGCACCTTTGGCTTTCTGTTTGCATGTTTTGTCATTAACTTGGTAAATAAAACTGGTAGTAAAAATCTTCTTGTGTTTTTAGTATTGAGCATTGAAATGCCCAATCCTCAGTAGCGTTTAACATTAGCATAGTATGTATAACCTCACAGGAGCAAAATAGCATACACTCTGGGATCATGAATTTTGCTCCTCCAAATGAGAAGGGAATGTGAAATTTTAGTCTTTATCTGTCGACCCCAAGAGGGATTCCTTGGGTGAAACTTGTTTCTAATGACAGCAGCAAAGGTCTGCATAGGCCTACAAAATCAAACTGACATTGATACAGCAAACCTTTATTGAGTGCCAGCCAAGTGTCAGACACTGAACTCAGCACCGGGGGTATATAAATAAATGTATCTTTATCCCTGTTTTGGTACTCAGGGTGCTCCTAGAATTTACATCTACTTTTTATTGACAAAGTTCTGGAAACAGTCCACTAGTTATTTTATATTTTTCTGCATGATGCCTGCCTATATAATTCCACAGAAGAAATCCCCCCAAATAGCTAAAGAAAATGATCAGTGGAACAGTTTGGAAACCAAAGTAACGCCTATTCATTGCAATAGCTTCCAAGAGTTGACACTTTATGTTTGTCTGTACCTTCCTAAGGAGAGAGAGAAAACTATGAGGAGTTCTGAGCTGTTAAGAGTATTGAACTCTATAGCAGCCTATGAAAATACAATTTCAGCAGCAAGCCATGAAATACTAAGCTTTCACAAGTGGGAGTTGCTTTATCTGCCACAGATGGTGCCTATTTGTCACACCTGCCAAAAAAATAAAATAACGCCGCTCACTTCACCATGAATACCATCATCATATTTCCAAATTTCTCTTACCTTTCCTGGCTCCGGTTGGCCATTTAAGTGTTCCCTTTAAAGCCTGCACCGACAGACAACTTGTTCAGGAACATCTCTGGAATATCCAGAAAGTAGAACGAAAGCCTTGTTTTGCCAGAGAAGCAGGACTGTGTTCATGCAAAGTATGCTTTCTCTTTCATCTTCCTGAAGAGTCGGCTTTTCCAGAAAAGCAGAACAGAACCGTCTATTAGCTATTTAAAATGCTAGTTGTCACCTAGGGCTTAGAGCACAGTTTCAGATGCCTTTTTCTTATAAGCTCCAAAGAGAAAAGGGAAGTCTCAAGAAGTGGATGCGCCTGCCGTCTGGAACACTTGAATGGAAGGAGGCTGAATTAGTTAACTCCCCAGTTCCTCATTCCCAGGCAACAGTCTAGAGTACGCAGGAAAGGTAGCCACTCAGCTCTGCTCTGCTTTGCAACGTGGAGCCCCAGAGAGAGGGAGGAGATAAGGGAGAAAGGAAGCAAAGTTTGTATAAGCCTTCCACTTTAACCCCTTCCAGGCTTCTTCATGAATCTGTAGTATTAGCTAAGGCTTTCTCTTTTTCTAAAAGCTGCTTCATATGTCACTTAAAAGAATCAGATTTCTTGCTCAATTCAAGAGATATTTTGTCCTAGATCTTACAGCAATACAGGTTTAGAATTGAAACCAAACATGCCAAGATGTGGTGATATTTACATAACTCCCTTTTTTACAAACAGAATGCATGCATGTGTGCATTTCTAAAATTGGGAAACTTTTTTTGGCATTGGATCCATACATTCAGCTTGGATATTTTGTGTAAGTATAAGATTGACCTGAGTTTCTGGTTAAGGGTGGAATGTCTTTAAAGAAAGCACATCTAGGGGCTGGGGATTTAGCTCAGTGATTAGAGTGCTTGCCTTGCAAGCACAAGGACCTGAGTTCGATCCCCGGCACCACAAAAAAAAAAAAAAAAAAAAAAAAAGCACATCTATCCAGGGTAGATGTTTCCTCAGAAATGATTAATCCACCTGTAGTTTAAATGCCCTTATTGTCTTTTACATAGCAAGGGGGAGAAGATTGCCGGTTCTGGAGTGCCTACTTTGTATAAAACATTTGATATAAAAAAAAAAAAACCTTCATGTATTCTCACAACAACTCTGTGACTTGGGTTCCTCATTTTACAAATGGGAAAACTGTTGTGCAGTTTAGTAAGTCCGGAGCCAGCATTTGAAAACAAAGCAGACTGATACCAAGGTCTTTGCTCTTTTCTCTGTAGCGGTATTTCTTAAACGTGGTGAATCTTGGATGTGTTTCAGAATCTAATGAAAATTAAGGACTTTTTCCTCCCTCAGAAGTATTTAATTTCTGTGCTCCATGGTCTCCAGGTTAAAACAGCAAAATATTCCCATATCACTTCTTCAATATCATACCATCATTTGTGCATTGTTCATCAAACAACATCTGACGTCAACAATTCTTATTATGCTGACAATGGTAATAATAGTACTGATAATACCTTGCCAATCTTTAAGAAATTACTGCAGTGATTGTCCCTTTATTTCCACATTCTCCTTAACAACTCCTATATCTTTTGCCTTTTCTTTTCCCTCATCCCAGTAGCTACACTGCGTTGAGGCCCTCCTTGAAATGTTTAGTGCCTTACCGGCATAGTCTAGTACCTAGTTTCTCAAACAGGTGGCAGGTGCTGGAATTTCCCGAACTGGAGAAGTATGCCCAAGATTCATGGAAGTGTGGGATAAGCCTAGTACATTTTCCTAGAGAAGTTATTTTACTCGTATGTTTGGACAGGAAAAGCAAAGGTCATTTAAAGTGACCATTTTAAACTTCTTGTGTGATAATAGACACATTGTAGAATAAAATGCAAATTTTATATGCATTTTTATGATCTAACAGGAGACTTCAGAGAAGTTTTGTACTTGATATGGGACCTTTTTACCCAGGGACATATGTTCTGTTCTCTGCCATTTTGTGTAGTTTGGTGGAAAAGCTCAGCAATCATGATATAGAAGAAAGACAAGGAAATTTGAAATCATGTAGACTTGGGTTTTGGCCTCAGCTTTGATCTGTATTTCCTTGATTACCTTAAGAAAGTCAATTAATTTCTCTGAGACTCAGTTTTCTCATCTTCAAACAAAAGAAATCATAAAAGGGAGATTATATGAGACTATATCTCTAAACCATGTATTATAAATTCTCAATAAATGCTAATGTTGTTGTCTCAAAGTTTTAGATGTCAGAAGAGGATGGGGCTGCTTGAATCTAACTGGAGGTTTCACCAGGGGTAGTTCGCCTTTTTTAATCTAATTATAGCATATAAGAGTTATATAACATGGTATCAAAATTCAAGTTTCCAGGAAGACATAATAGATGCCTAACAATAGATGGAAA